>JBBPTB010000542.1:0-18481 GCA_038093875.1 Boletus tylopilopsis | reverse complement strand
CGGTTCGATATGGGTCTGGGATCTCGAAGGTGGGGAGGGGGCGGAGATTGCGCAGCCAGTTGACAGGTTCGAGCAAGCGAGCGGACGAGGAACCGTCATGTTTGATGAGCGACGGATCGTGACGTTTGGCGTCCGAGGGATGGAGGAGCGTAGATTCGATATATAGGGCCGACCTTCAATTGTACGTATGTACCCGTACGTGTCTCGAGCGTGGAAGCTCAGCCCCTTGATCCTCAGGTTTTGAAGCGGTATTCGATATGCTAGTATCCGGATTGGGAAGGTATGGTAATGGATTCATCCTCTGCAAGCGAGCCCACTTCTCGCTTGGCTCTTGGCTCTTCCAAGTTCGGGGGCATCGTCTAGCTCGCGCACCGTGAAATGCATATTTCTCTTAGGAGGTAGGAGGCGGCGATGAGACGTTCCTTTGGAAACTCCACGCCATAGGCACAGTCTTTCAAGCCCACCGGAATCGGCGCCGCAGTTGGACTGCATCAACACCAATTGCCAAGCAAACTTGGCACTGTTCGATGACTCCATGCCGTAGGCGATGAGCCAAACCAACATGCAGGATCCTCTTTATAACTTAGACCGTCTTACATTGGTCTCCCCACCCATATTCTCACCGTACCAGTAAGCCTTCCTGGACTCGACATTTTTCTGTTCTCTGACCTCATTTTTGTCATTCCAGACATTATGCACATGGAAACATCCATGCGAGTACTCGACAACGTTGATCGATTTGATATGTTTTCGCCACTGGAGCGTCAGACTGACGTGGTCGACTCGATGTCTCCACCTCACGCGGCCGAGTACATCTCGGCCCAACACGCGCTCGCTCGAGATTGCGACACCCTTCAACGCATCGAGAACGACATTGAAGAGTGTCGATTACGCATTTTACGTGCCCATGCAGAGATGCGTATCCTAGAATGTCAACGCGACGGCGTTCAACGTCGCGTGTCCCTCCATCGTGCACGTCTCAGCCATCTGCGGACGGTCCCTGACCAAATACTCCAAGAAATCTTTCAACGTTGTCTACCAGATACTCCCTATGCCGTGCCAAACGCACGTTCTGCCCCGCTAGTTCTCACACATGTCTGCCGTCGGTGGCGGATTGTCGTACAGGCCAGTCCTGAGTTGTGGTCCTCTATCGCATTACGGGATCACGGCGTGTGGAATTACGAGCTTGAGGTGGAGATGGTAAAACGGTGGCTGGATCGGTCTCGTACGCGCCTCATCCGCATCAGCATTACGTGTCCTCCACGCACCAATTTCGGGCTCGACGGGCACGTGCTACGCTCTGATATTTTTCAGCTCGCAGTTGCCCACAGCCCACAGCTGAGTAATGTGTACTTGAACGTCAACAGAACGTATCTGCACCATTTCTTGGAGCGCGCGAGCCTTCCAGCGCTACACTCCATCAACATTTTGCTTCATTCCATCCATCGGGTCGATGAATCACTGGAACTCGACACGCCCACCTCCATCTCCGCCCCCAACCTCAAGGTCATCGCGCTCAAAGGAAATGGGACGATCAACATCATCTCTCGCACCATCTTCCCGCAGATCACGCGCCTCTCCCTTGACTGCGACATGACCCTCGATCTCGCCCTCCTATTCCAAGACTTTCCTCATCTTCAGCACCTCTCGCTCACCCTCTCACTCTTTCGTGACGCCCTCCGTCTGCATACGCCTCCCCAGCGCGATCACCACCGGGTCGTCGCGCCCCTCCACACCCTCCAAATCCACCTCGACAAGGACATGCTCGACTTTGGTGACCCCGAGACCCTCGAGACCCTCCTCGACCAACTCGAGTTGCCTGCGCTCCACACGCTCACCATCGCCGCGCCCACCGAACGCGCCGAAGCATGTTGGGGGAACCACAGCGCGTGGGCGTGCAGTGCGAGCGTCGCGTCGCTCTTGTCGCGGTCCCGGCGCGAGGCGCAGTTTGTAGGGTGGGCGTCGGATGGGGCGCAGGGTAGAGTCGTGCCTATCAACGTCGTGGCGGGTTGAGCGCTACCGGGACATATCGACTCCTTCGGAAAACTTCGCTACATATCTCATATTGATCTTAGAGAGGTACTACACCAAAGTTGTTGGATTCTTAGTAGGATAGTAATTCATAATTCTTGTATAATCGTACATGCTCACATCACGAACCGCAGCGGTTCAGTACCATCAAAGGATCATCGATGGGAAATGAACAGGTGGTGTTGATATTAAGTTATGTCTACAACCGATTGGTCAAAGGGAACGTGTCGACAGGTGTGCGATTATTTCTGTGAGCCGACCAAACCAAGTATCAACAAGCGCCTGCTGACGGGACTGGAGCCTTCTGGCGAAATCCCTGTGCTATCCAACCACCAACTGAGGTGAGCACGCATGGCATCCACCGAAGGGTAATCAGACTCCGGTATCCTGCATCATGGTTGATAATGAGAATCCATAGGCAAGGGAGAATATCGACAACGCACATGCCACGCTCAAGCAACGCCTCCTCAAGCTCGGGGATCGTGAGATGCTGGCCACAACCCTCACGTCGCAGCCGTTCATCATCCGAGGCCATGGCATTCAGATGCTTACGTATCCGCCAAGCATTCAGAGGAGAAGGACCCCAAGCTGGCAACCCAAGCATGCTGGCAGATACTATGAGCGAATCGAGGGAATGAGACGAGGTAGCCCGACCTACCTGCACAGTGCACCCGGATTGCCTATGTTCTTTATTAGAACGAAACCGGAGTGCTTACCCTCTTCACGAATGCCTTCGAATACACTACGATGGTTGAGGAGCGCAGTGAGTTGTTTGCTGCGCGCCCTAGACACGATGCGATCCCGTTGACCGGGTAACACACAGGTCGAAGGGAGCATACGAGGAGCATAGAGTGCAACAAGCGGCACGAGCTCCTCTGCTATGATGACGATCACCAAGAATGGTACGAGTCTAGAAATGACCATTAAGTTTTCCAAACATTGCCATGGTATCACGAAAAGGCTGACTTGAGAATATCTCGTCTGTACGTTTCAATGAAACGATGCTCTGCTCGAGAAGGCAACGCGCCACCAGACTTTGTACGAGCAGTGATTACAGCCACCTGCCTTCTGTGGGTATTTATTGACTTGAGGCCCCTAAAGTAGAATTTCTGGATACGCGCGCATGTTAGCCCAAGCCCTGAAGAAAGAATGGCCACAGACCAAGAGCTGAAGGGCTTGATGGGTGAACCGCTTGAAAGGGGTAGCATCTTTGGGAGGTGGTTCCAGTGCGCCACGCTCGGCTGCAGTGGCAATGTCTTGCTTCGCGAGGGCCAATGCGCTGAGCGACGTCTCGATGGGTTCAGGAGGTTTGCTGTGACGTGGAGGACGGTAATAAGAAGTGGAAGAAGAGTTGTACGAGGGCGAGCGAGGTGGTATCGAGTCTAAGCGGAGAGTGGAGGGCCTGACAGGACCAGGTTTCAACTCTATCTTCTT
Source organism: Boletus tylopilopsis (assembly GCA_038093875.1). Taxonomy (NCBI): domain Eukaryota; kingdom Fungi; phylum Basidiomycota; class Agaricomycetes; order Boletales; family Boletaceae; genus Boletus; species Boletus tylopilopsis. Next base: position 15,016 of record JBBPTB010000542.1, on the reverse strand, counting down.
GTTTCCGCGCGGTGGGTTCGGAGGTGGAACGTTGCGGTCTGTCGGCTGAGGGGTGGCAGTCTTGGAAGTTACGGTAGACGCGAACCGGAAATGGACGACCTGATGCGCCGGTGTATACCTGGGTAGGAAAAGGGTACTAGGCATTTGTGAGGGCACGTTTGAGGAAATGAACTTGGATCTAAGACATGAGGATTGAGTTACATTTGGAGAAACCCTGTTTGCATAACATTGCCTACCCATTCAACGCAGCATTCTTTCCTGCTAACCGTAACATAAAACCTAATGCGCCGCCGCAGAACGTTCCAGCGCAGCTTCGTAAAGAAAAGTAGTAAAGGGGATGAAATGTGGTCTAGTATGTGGCTGTAGGTATGTGACTGATGGATGAGTCACGTGCCTGTCACACCATCCTCTTCAATGTCCACGAGTCTAGTAAGTATATTCGACCCTGACGGACATGCAGAACAGTCGTTATCATGATCGGCTACGAGCGCAGCGAGAATACTCATGTAAACGTTGACGAATGTTCACAGACTCGCAGCACGCGAAACTTTAAATGTTCCGCATATCTCGGCCTTTATCATCTACTTAGGCGGCAATAGCAATGACGCGGTCAAGAACTAAACCAAAGAAATCGTCATCATAGCCATGCGTTTGGAGGGGTTAATTCCCGGTACGTGCTAAACTAGGGGTGCTTGGGACCTTTTCTTTTTTTTGGACAAGTCTACTACTCTACATATGCTAAGGCAGCTATCGCGCATTTAGCTGGTCCCGTACTAGGGACCTTTTCGCTAGAACTTGCCCTTTGTGGAGGAGCTGTTTCTAGACGACCTGTGCTTGCTCACATCTTGTTCGTGCAGACAAACACTCTTGGATTTCCGTACGGCCGACACACTTTGAGCTTGTTACGTGCGAATGTCAGCCCACTGTCCTTACCTAATCTTACAAGAGAGGCCGAGAGGTTGAGGCACTGGCTCATTCTTACTCTCGGGAGATAAGTCAGTTGTCAACGGTGACCCAAGAGATGAGATTTAGACATCTTGTGAGCATAACGCCGTACCTGACTTGAGTTTTTACGTCTGGTAATATAGCTTTTTGGACCTGGTATGACATTTCTTGGTCTCTCACGTCGGGCACTATGAGGTACAACTGCGTCATCAGAGCGGTACTCGGTCAGTCATAGAAACGACATAGAGAGTGATAAATCCTTACGTCTGGCAATATGGCTTTTCGGATTTCGTTCGGGTTTCTTCCTCCCCCACTAACTGAGCGAACCTAATGTTAAACTTGATGCACCATTGACGGCACTCGTTCCGCATGAACTGGTAGAACGTGATGGCAGGGGTCCGCTCATCACTTCATGACCAAGGACTAGCGAAAGATCCTTGATACGATCTGATCTCTTCTTTTGCAGCGTACATGTGGCTGGTGGAATATATTTTTCCCCTTGACATGTCTCGGCAGCCCATAAACAACCGCACGGCATTTCACCCATGCTACAGTCACGTTCTGTGGGTCCAAGAAACATACGCCTAGAACAAGCTAGTAGTGGGTCACAGAAATGCAGGAATGTACAAGTGGCGTGACGTCCAGGGTGCGTGGGTCAAAGACCTGGCGCTGGCGGCCACAACCATGTGTTCTGAATCAGGTAACCTTGATAACGGTTATCAACGGCGTCGGCTGGCAAAATTTACGTCGTGCAGGATATCTCGAGTGTAAGTAGGGCTTGGAAACCAACTGCAAGTGCTTTCCGGAGATACATATATGAGCAAGGGTCTTTAATCGATTAGTATGACGAACAGAAATGCTGAAATTCGTGACAGACGGCGAGTTACGCATCAGGGGGTAGGGTCGCATGGATGAGAACGACCAGGAACAAAGGGAGATGGCACTAGAAGAGGAAATTGTCACGGAAAAACCCAGATGGACATACCAGTTATCTGGGTGTGTGGCGGGTGCAGACGACCTACCGTAGCAGCGGAACCAACGATCGTCAAGATATAGTGATCTTGGAATGGGTTAGTTCCGGTGTCATGGAAAGACACCACATTCGAGACGCCACGCCGGGGACAAGATTTGCACAGCCACGTTGGTGGTCATCATTTCGACCATGGCGTCCACTACTGAACCGGACACGACACAAAATGCCGTGACCAAGAATGTACCGCCTCAGAGCCTACAGGACCGCCTCCAAACGCTGACGGATGTTCACAATCGCCTGCAAACCCTGCGTCATGTGCCTACGATGCTCCTGAGACCCCCGCCGGCCTCTCCACTGGCCGATTTCCCTCCATCGTTTGACCCAACAATCGATCGGGAATTTGGAGTTACGTTGAACTCGACACCTGTTCACGACTTCCGCGCGATAAAGGACTTTTTAGAGGCGCTAAGCTCTGACAAGGTACAGGAGGCCCTGCGAGCAGCACGTGCTAGCGAAGACGCAGACCAGAGTGAGCTCGGTTTGTCCTTTCTAAGAGAAAATCGGAGACGCAAGTACGTATGCACATCTAGTTGGATAGACGCGAGATTGTATGTCCTCACAGACAACCACAATCACCGATCGGCTCGCCGCAACCGTATGTGCCTTCGCCGCCGCGTTCGTCGTCACTTTTCGCGTCTCTTGAAGACGATCCTCCGCCGATGCGGGCAGAGGCCCTGCTCGAGTTTGTGCGCGAATTTAACCGAGGAACTGTTGGTGAACCGAAACCGTCCATCGCGGATACGACGGACACGACATCTCTCAAGTGCAAATTAGTTATTTGGTCACGCACCAAGACGATGCGGGACGAACTCAGGGCAGGGTCATCTGACAATACCGGCGGCGCTTGGAAACCACTCGCGGAGAAGCTTGCTAGTCCTGTCGTGCTTCGGTTTATTATACAAGACGTGCTGACTGCATACATATCTCTGATATTCACCAAGGTGGAGGATCCACTTGTAGTGGAAAGCGCCACTGCCTTTGGACCGAGGGAAAGGGTATGGTTTTACATGCACTCTGTTCACGCGTCGCTGATGGTGGGTACAAACAGAAGATGCCACATGAGCAGTCGGACTATTTAGCGTTTCAGGGACTGTCACAACATATTGCAAAGATGATATTGTCGCATCCTCGGGTACCTGTCCAAATTTTGATGGTAAGGAATCTGTGCAGTTGAGGAGAGATGCGGCTGAACTTGCAGTATACGGCAGAATGTTCTTGTCTCATACCGAGGACTTTTCGTGGATCGCTGTACGAGCTGTCAGCGGGTACTCTCAGCAGAGGGCCACATCCCCCCTGTCGCAAGAATATGGGTAGCAAAAGGATGCGAACAAGGACCGAGCGGCACACCGAAAGCTGCCGAAGCAGGGATAGGAAACGCTGCGGAGCAAGGGAGCGGACGCTGGGAACCACGGCACGCCACTTGTTTGTACAATTGAGTCAGGGGGCAAACTATAGTGTGGTGCGGCGGCGATCTGCATTCTAGGTGTCTAACCGTGATCGGGATATGCCGAGTGGGGGTAGAGGAAAAGAAGAAACTATTCTTCTTTTCTTTCTTTCTTTTTTTCTTCTCGGCGTAGAGTTTGGAAATTACGTTTATTGGTCGAGACCAGGGAAGGCACTCCGCGATGACATAGTATGTCAACGATATCAATGACCCCAGGACAATGATGAGATTTTTTTTTTTTTTGTTGATTTTTATGTATCACTGATTTGGCGAGATCAAGGAACGAGAGATTGTGTTCCGAAGATGATCTGCTCTTGTTTAACCCACGAATTCGGCAATGACAAAGCCGGTCTTTTGATACCAAAACCCCCCCCCCTCTCTTCCTGTCAATTTACCTTTTTTGGTTACTATCCATTCATGATCGACATCTCGATTCAAATACCCTCCACCGCCCAATTTAAATCATGCCCATATCCCCCCGCCGCCCTCATCCACAACCATGTCCTCCCTCACAACCGCGAGCCAGAACATCAACGCCCGCGATCCTCGCCTCACCCGCCTCGCCTGCTCCAGCGTTGACCTCATCTGGGTCATGAGCTACACACCCGGCGAGGGCACCCAGGGAACCTTCATCTCCGTCAATTTCACTTGCAAGACAGACGTCGCAACCGGCATACACATCCGTCTCGTCGTCGGGTGTCGCGCCGTCTCCACCCAAGTCCACGAGCTAGACCCTCCGGGCTGCGGTCGTTGGCAGCTCAAAGGTCGCGCCCCATCTTTCTCCAAGCAAAAGTCTTCCTCCCCCATGGTTCCCCTCACAATCCAAGCAGTCGATGAACAAAATAAAGTCGTCGACTCTGTCACCTTTGGCGATTTTCTTTACACCGATGCAGGTAGGATCTTTCGTGTCCTTCGTGCCCGATCCATCTCTCACATGCCATCGAAAGAAACGTCCCTCCTCCCAGTCCCTCCCACTCTTGCCCAGCTGTCCCCTACGGTCAGCAATCCGCCTGCTCGGCCCACTCTCCATCTCACTTCCGGTGACGCCATCGACCGTTCTTCCAAGCGACGCAGCCCTTACAGTCAGCCACAAACCCCTTCCTCGTCCGATTCCGAGAATGGCTCCCCTCAGGGTCCCCGCCCTCAAGCGCTCAGGCGCGTGTCTCGGCAGATTGGCTCGGATACCGAAGACTCTACCCGGGCCGTCATCCTCGACATCACTACTCCGCTCGACGATTTCTCCTTTGATTGGGAAGAGTCAGAGTTACAAGCAGGTCGCAGACTCGTTCGTTTCCGGCGTCTCCAGGACGGCAACAGACTTATTGTCTCCGCCGACAAGATCTCGCAAGCCGAGTACGACTCTGATGACATCGTCATCTCCTGCATCTACCGCGAAGAAACCGACAACTGCTGCGTCACCTCGGTTGACATCATTCATTTGCTTCAGCGCCTCGTGGACGCCGACTTTGAGGTCGACGAGAAAAATCGTATCCGAAGGAATCTCGAGGGCCTTCGTCCCACCACCGTATCAAAGACTCGTCCAGGGTTCGAGTCTCTCTTCCAGCGTATCATGGACTTTCCAGATCCGAAGCCACGCAAGATTGAGAAGGATGTCAAGGTGTTCGACTGGAAGCTCCTGCCGCACGCACTGGACAAGATTCTCTCAAAATACGTGAGTCGGCAACGTCCTCTCACTGTCGTTAATCTGATAGTTTGGCCTAGTCTCTCTGTGCGTCCTCAACCTGTAGTTCGCCCCGGGACGAAGTCTCCTCTCCATTCCTGAGCAAAATGCCGCCCCAGGACATGCCCGTCGGAGCATCTTCCCGTGGCGACAACACTTCCCACCTGCCACATGAACCAAGCTTGGAGACATTTTACCTTTCTCACTTGTCCCCTATCGTCGAGCTTGCACCATTCCCTCCAGAGCCCAGTCCGGATTCATCACCAGAGACTCACCGTCGACCTTCCCTCCAGGATGACCAGTTGCAGTCCGTCTACCTCGACCCGGAGATGATGCCGAGGTACTACCCGGAATCAGACATGGTCTACGGGGTCGCGCCTCCCCCCGGCCCACTCCACTCGCCCATCTCACCCATGTATACCGTAGAATCGTCCACCATGCTGGCACACGATACCTCTCCCTTTATCGGAGATCAAACCCAAACGCCAGACTGGGCGACGCAATCTGCCAACGACGTCATGCTCCTGTCTCCCCACGACCCTGCCATCTTTTCACCAACGTTTGGATACGGCCAATCGGATTCCACAGTGTATACACCGTCCTCGTACCCCATGGGCACGTACGACTCGTTCGAGTTTCAGCCGCTGCGCCAGCATAGGTCTGCGATCCTAGCCAGTCAGCAGGCATAGGTTTGCCATCTGAGCGAAGCTGACAATTTAATTTAAAAACAAAACTCTCGCTTGTACATTTTTCATGTTGTATGTATTGTATCCATATTTTCCATCCTCCCCTCCCCTCCCTTTTGATTGTGATGTATGTCTATGTCCTTTGCAACGAACCGCTACTCCTTTCGTTTTCATGTCTAACTTGAACGGGTATATTTGTATTCCACCGGGGTATGAATAAATCTAGACAGTTTTTCTGCTATAGATTTCCAGGGAGACACCAGGTCCAAGATGAAAAAAGAAAAATAAGTACTACGAGCGAACGACATATAACAAACAATTCATGATTGAGAGAGAAAGAGAGAGGGGGGAAATGAATTATCACGACAACAATAGTAATGTTTCTTCTTGAGCTTTTTCTTTTTTTTGGGCGCTTCATTCATCCCCTACGACCTGACCTGAGGCTTCCCAAGCGGGAAAAACGTCCTTTGAGGCTCCCAACAATCGAGGCGCCAGACGGTCCGAGCACGGACGGGCCATTGCCAACGGTAATCATCGAATTGCGCGGCGATCCGCCAGTTTCGCTGCTTGCGGCGTCTTGACGCCACCCGCTGGACACACCATTGATACCATGCCGGGCAACATGCGCAGCATGAAGTTGCAGCGGGGTGCGCTTGGGAGGAAGCATCACGTCCACGCCGTTCTCCCGCGAGGGGGTCAGCGGTGACACGGGCTGAGGAGGGACAGCCGTACTCAGCGCAAAGGCGGGCGAGTGGGCATTCGACGACAACGACCGTTGCATGGATGCACTGTCTTGAACAGAAGATTGGTCGTTGAGGCGTGCGTACGAATTTGGTGCGACGTCTTCGAAACCGCCTTGCGCTCCGACCCGCCCGATCTCCTCGGGAAAGTTTTTCCGGAAAAGATCTTCCAAGGTTTGGTGGAACCGGAGCATCTCCGGCGGACAAATCTGTCCATGTAGCTTGAGACAGCTGTCGATGACACGAACCTAGAAGAAATCAGCCCATTCAAAGCTTGTTTTGGATAGATAATGGAGAGGACTTACATGGTCATCGATCGCGCTTCGTAACCGGTCCACTTGTTCCTCTCGATCTGAATGCCGGGTGATATAGGCGGGACGGAAATACGCATTCCGATACCTAGGAATGCTGTCCATAGGCGGATCCACAGCAGCATTCAATGTCATGGACAATGCGTTGGTTGAAAAAACTTGCGCCGTCTTCGCAAGCGCCGAGTATCTCAAATGCAGAAAGTCGAGTTCCCGAGTCTTTTGTTCCACTTCATTGTACGAGTGGTCCACTGGCGAGATCTCTACGACCTCCCACTCCGTGATATCGGATCTGCGCAGCACCGTGGGAAATGCTTGCTCTGTCGTGTAGCTTGTCTTCTCCAGCCAAACTTCTTCGTTGCCATCCCGATCAGTTTTGGTAATGGGTCGGGTAATACTGAAGATATTGACCGAACTATGTCGAGGACTCGGTCAAAAAGTCACTGATGGATGCACAAACTACTTGCCTGTGTTCATAATAGTTCCTTATCGCAGGAGGTACGTCAGGACAGGTAAAAATGGGTAACGTGCGATTCGGTTCCGGAGTAACGGCGGTTATTTGAATGTATTGGTCGGTGCCGAACCGAACGTCCACGGGTGGGTCCCCAGGGGTCTTCAACAACTGACATCCTGGGTATTTGTTGAGCATCCGTTCACAGAATGCCCCATACTTTTCCCACTCATAGCCTCGATACTAGACAACAGAAATCGGTCAACGAAACTCGAGCGATAACGTATACAAGCGTACGATGAACTGTTTGCCCCGCAATGCATCTGGGAATTCGCCAAAGAATGTCACGCGGAAATAGTCTGGATAGTAACGTTGATCATTAGTGATGAGCTCTAGCAAGGTAGCTTGATGTCTGAGGATCTCCGCCAAACGGGTACTGTGGACATGCAGTTTGAGCGTCGCTAAAGTGAACAGTAGAATCTCAAACATACTAGTTGAATGTCACTTCAGCGTGTTGCTTCGCTAGCTCCTTGCATATATCGATTGCGCTCTCGTATGCTTTCCCTTTGCCTATAACAGCGTGAGAGTCTGTATTCGATGGTAGTGGCTAGACGGACCTAGGTAATCAAGAATCAAAAGACAAAGAGTCTCTTTACGGTGGAACTGGGATTGCTGGGGTAATCCAAGATCTTCCATGGGAGGAACAAATGAGTATAGATCCCAGTCGTGAAGGTCAGAATGCAACTTGAGGGTAAGCGCAGCCTCGACATAGTTTTGAGACTGCAAGTGGGCCTGAGGAGGGATAAAGCGTCAGACGATGTGAAAGAAGAAGAAACGGTGCTTCTGCCTACATTAACGAGCTGGTGTACATATTTGATGTACATCTCGTCTCGGCCAATCTCTCGGATGAAATTCATCAACCGAAGCTATCAAGAACGTCAAGCAAGTATTCCAGTACTTTGGGATGCGCTTACCATGGCGATAACTCGATCATCAGCATATTCTTCACCTTCTGGCAAGCTTCTGAGACTTAGCAAGAGTTTGAGGAATGCATCCACGCAGTCCAAAAAGGTCGACACTCGTTCCCGCAGTGCATCGTCTACCTGGGTAGACTCGAACAACTGCCGCAAATGTGCGATGAAGAAAGCGCGCGAAATGTCGTCGCCCTTTGATTGGGACATGAAGAGCGAGTCCAATTTCTTCACCAATTCATTCTCGATTTGCTCAAAGTGTCCAGATTGTCGGTATTCCGAGATAATCATTCCAAATAGGATCCCGACCGCGTTGTTGCGCAACGAGTCGTGATGGCTCAGGCAGAGGTTCACGATTTGTCCAATAAGAGGGCTTAGTACTGGTTGATACCCCTGAAAAACGGTAAGCAAATGTCCTGGAAAAGGTAAACAAGCACTCACTCCTTGAGGGGCTTCTGCGTCGGTGGTCTCGGGCCATTTAAGGCAGTTCCAGAGACGCAACAGGGTATCGGCACCTTCGCCGCGAATATCACCACCAAGCCGCCAGACAGCGCGGCGTTTCTACGCCAAGGTGAACAGCTAATCAAGTAGGCTCTCTCACACGCACCTGTGCTGTGAAATCCTCAATGACGAGTTGATCCGACGAAAGAAGTTTGAAGAGCATGTGGAACGCATTACGCCAAAGGTCAGATTTGAACTGCTGAGCAGCCGATGGCGGAGGAACAAAGATTGCCTTCAAAAGCGTCGCTACTGGGTCCATCATCTTGATCAAGACCTTGTGCGCCAAGATGTTCACGTTCAACCACGTGCTAGGCCAAGCGTCATTGTCGAGGATCGACGTCGCTACTTTGAAAAACTGCATCAAAAGTGCAGAAAAGTTGTCCTTGCCCTCAATGTCATAGCTGGACTCCAGGAAATTATATATATGCTTGGTCGGTGCTGATAGAATAAGAGCCAGGAAAACGATAGCAGTCTCTCCCAAACCGGGGTTGAAGGTGCCATGTTCCTCGGCGAAATTGGATGCGCTGGTGACGCTCCGAGATACGTTTGGCGCGAATGTCAAAAGGGAGAATGGATAAGACTCGGGGAACGACACCGGCGCTGCAGAGGTGCTGGTTCCGGGTGTCCTTGCGCGCTCAATAGCACGTATGCTGGCAGGAAGTTGGAACTCTCGGTATGAATCCAAAAGCCTAGAGAGGACGTCGAGTCGAGGAAATCATCAACGCAGAAAATGGAGCTCACCTGGGCAACAGCATCAGTAGGTACTCCACATTGTCTTGCTCTTGTCTGAATAGCGTCCGGTCCGAGTGTACCGTCGAGGAAACCAATTGTTGCTGGAGCTTGTCCAGCATCACAGCAAGGATGGTCACACACAACCGCACCGACTCCAACCAACTGACACGCGATGCATCTCTGGCACTTTCCGAGTCCCCTTGCTGCGTCTGCGTGAACTCGTCGAACCGACCAAAGTACGGCTTGATCCAGAGTACCACGGCCTGAACGAGCAGAGCTCGCGCTTGAGGGTCGTCGAACAAGAACCCTTTGACGATCTGCAAGTACATGATAAGCCGCCAGATGACGATTTTCCCCTTGGCGTTGGATATCGCATTAGCAAAGTTCGTCGTGACGGTGACGAGCTCGATGGTCGAGAGTACCTTGCCAAGTTCGGGCAATATGGATGTAAAGTGCTGCAGGGCGATCGTCTGCGTGCCGATGATGGATGGGGGAGCCGAGGTGGCCATCATGCGGTTGACCTCCATCAGGTGTGTCCGGACCTCCTTCTTGAATGTCGCCTCGAGGTGTTCGGCGGTCGGGCCACCTGACATCCCAAGATCTGAAGACTTTTGCAACTCCCGTGCGCGCGTGATGAACTTGAAAACGTAATGCCATACTTTCAGCGCCGCTCTCAGAGGGGACGCTGTATCTGTTCCAGTGGGATTCCTCAAAAGCCTATCCATCGACCTGATCATGCGAGAGGACACAGAGGCGCAGTTGAAGTGTTGCTCGATGTAAATGTCCAAGACGGGCTGGAAGTTGCTGAACCTCCGGTCCTGGACGATGCCGAGTACCGTCACGAGCGCGTTGAATACAAGATGATCCATCTCTCCAGACTGGTTCATTTGAGAGACAAGGATACCGAACAGCGAATCAAAGATGTCGCGTAAAAACTTGACAATTTCACCTTCGCCGACAAAGGTGAACTTGCTGAGTACGGTAGAGAGAAGTTCCTTGTCTGGTATCTGGTCCCACTTGAGAAGACTGAGCAGCACTGGGTTCTGGGTGAATTTGGTAGAGCAGAGGGAAGAGCGGATGATGAGGGTGTCGCGCAGGGGAGGAGCGACCCTCTGGAGATCAGGAGAAACGTGTACTTGATCTTGGCGTTGACCTTGCAAGACCCAAGGCGACGATGACAGATACATGTCCGGCGTAACTTGGCCCAGTCTGTCGGCCTTGTACAAAATCAGGGTGTGACTACCATCCTCCAAGAATGCGCCCTGGCCAGGGAACAAGGGCTGGAATGCGAACGCGAAAGGTCGCTCTGGCCCCAAAGCGCGATTTCCGGTCCTGTTCCTAAACGTGAAGAACAGGTGCCAGTCAGGCACGCCCCGAAGAGGTAACTGAAGCTTGATGAGCTCGCCATACGTGGGCTGGCTGTTGCGAGCAAACACGAGTGAGTGAAAATGTGTCACTGGTGGTTCGCCCGACCCAAGCGAGATCGCATTCTCCACTGTGTTACCAGACGCATCCCGAACCTCAATCGAGACTTGGACGTTCTGAGCGGCCGGCCCAGGACGAGTAAAGTTGACCATGCTAAGACGCGCAGACTGCACGGGGAGAGTGGGAAACTCCCCCGACCAAAGCTTAATGTAAAGTTCGTTACGGACATCACCCGGGAATACAACGTCAGGGAAGCCGAGGCGAAGGGTAAGCGGAACGTCCTGAAGGAACGACATGTTCTCTTTCGTGATGGTAGCCACATCGCCATGGAATATTTTGACTGATACGGCAAGCATCTCGGCCCTGCGGGTCGTCAGTCACTGAATACAATCAAAGGGGAATAAACAAGCACCTGGAAGATTTCTCGAAATCTTTGGCATTATTTGCAATGATATCTTGATGAAGCATGGAAAACAGTGCCTCATTGGCCGGGACATAGATCGGCATCGTATATTCGCGCGTTGGGGACACGTCGAACCCTTCGGTGACCATCTTACTCAACTGTGTCAACTCCAGGACTGCGCAGCCGAATGGACGACGGAAATTGGTAGCTTCAGGTAATCCAGGGCTCTGTGGCGCGGAGAGAGAACGAACTGCCCCTGAAGATTCAGCGAGAGAGATGGAAGACTCTGACGGTTTTCGTCTACTTCCTTCCCCAATCGGTACGCCCGAGCTAATGCTCGAAGCCATTTTCATGGCACCGTTGCGAACGATCCGGCACACCAAAAACAACGTGTCTTGTGCATCGCTCTGCGCGATGTCAGTAAACAGTGCGCGGGCACGCGTCGTCGAACCACCAACTTCCCGAGCTAGGACACCGTTGTGGTTCAGCACGATACAACATTCTTCCGTCACGAATCGTGGGTTGTCGGAGTGCTTGTAGATGGAGAAGAAGAGTTCCGCCACTTCCCCTGGCGCACAGAAGGAGGCGACGAATGCACGGAGGTCGAGGAATATGTGATAAAATTTCGCAGGGGATGGTTTAGCGCCACCGGGTTGACTCGGACAGGCTAGGGATCCGACGAGTCGGGACGAATTGCGTGGACGGGTGACGTCGGGGAAAGCAGAATTCGCTGGAGTGGAGTGGGACGGGGAGGGGGTGTAGTATTCTACGGAGGCGATCCTCGGGAGGCTAGAGTTGTCTGCGGGCACGTTCATGTATGCCAACGCAGTCTGCATAGCATACATTCGGACAGCACTGACCCAGCTCCGGGGGTCGACCTCGCCTTCCACATCAACCGAAACGAGTGCGCCCCAAGTAGGATGTCTGACGATGACGTCCAGATCCTGAACAATGTTTCCAGTCACTAGTCTTGCTACGCAGTCCTTTCTGAGCGTGACGGTTTCCTCCGTGCTCAAGGTGTTGGCGAGCAATTGGCTTCGACCAAGATGCAAGGCTTCAATGTGAGATTTCACGGTATGAAAGAGCGCATATTGCCGTCGTGCCAAGTACTGGAACATCAAACTATGCCATTCTCTCAGGGCGGAGGCAATCTCGTCGATGATGGGTTGCACAGCACCCGAGGCAGTGTCGTCGCCGGATTTCAGAGAAGGTCTGGGCGGGAGTGGCTTGAGAACTTCCTCGGAGGGCGCGACCGAATATATGCTTGCTGGGTACACCGTGACGGCAGCACGGGAGGACTTGGCTTGGTCAGGCGGGGGAGGGAGCTTGAATGACTTGCGCTCGTCTTCGGGAGGGTCCTTTTCGCGGTCCTTGTCCTTGGGATGGTCGCGCTCGCGGTCTCGTACGGGATGATCCGGGCCCGAGTTGGCACGCTCGCGCTTCCACTGGGCAAGATACTCTGCGACGTGTGAAGCTCCGTTGGGGTGCGGAGCAGATGGATTGTTGATCAGTGATGTGACCAGATCGGGGAGACGACCCTCGGCGTCGGACAGTTCGTCTCGGGCATAAATGTGAGACTCGGGGAAGATGCCAATGAACACTTGTTGGGGTTCGTCGGCTCTGGGAGAGGTCTTGGTGGAGATGGAGGGATCGGAGGAGGAGAACGGGGGTGGTCGGCGCGCGGTACAGACGACGTAACTAGAAAGGTGTGACGACGGACGTCGGGGGGAAGCTGTCGGGAGTGGACGCACCCACGGTACCAGACACCCTCGACTTCCTTGCCTCTTGGCGAGTATTTTTCAAAGGCGTACACTTCGTCGCCGACTTCGAGGGAGACAATGTCCTTGTGTCCGGGCGCGTCACCGTCTGAGGCCTCGGTGATTGTGGACATGGGACGTCGGTTGAGGATGCGGGTTTCGCGCTTGGAGGGAGAGAGCGGGTGGACGGCATAGCCGTACACGATGAGCGGGAGGGGTTCCCACACGCCTTTGCGGTGGGTGGTCGCTGTGCCCATCGATGATGGCGTGGATCAGAAGGAAAGGGCAGGCGGGAAGAAGTCGGGATGAAACTTGGCAACTAGGAACAAATAACTAACTTGCTAGTAGTAGTACTGTAGTATACTAGTCTAGTACTAGCTACGACTCATCTTGACAACTCGTTGATCAGGTACATACCAATCATGATGTACTCCCACGTAGGCGTAGGCGTTGTGTTGGGCGGCGCCGGCTATACAACATTACTAGGTCCGACTCAAGCTTCCATGTTGTCCTCCGCCGGCCGTTCACGCCGACCAGAACACGCCCGTCCGCTACGCACGTTGGCTGGACATACCGATACAGTACGATGCATCGCATTCTTCCCCGACAACCGTCACATCGCCAGCTCGTCGTGGGACAACACCGTTCGCGTTTGGGACGTCGACACAGGCTTGCAAACGAGGGACCCGTTCACTGGTCACACGGACGTGGTCCGCTCCGTCGCCGTCTCCCCCAACGGCGACAAGATTGCCAGCGTCTCAGAGGATCGCACGTTACGGGTGTGGAGGGTGTCGAGTGGCGAGCTCGCGTACGACCCCGTGGAGGGACATGCCTCTGGTCTGTGGTGTGTCGCATTCTCGCCCGACGGGCGGCGAATCGCCACCACCGGCGATAATACGATACGCATATGGGACACAGATACAGGCGATTTAGTCGCTGGCCCTTTCAGATCACACAATGGCAATCTCTATGCCCTCACTTTCTCCCCTGATGGCCTCGAGATCGCAAGCGTGGCAAACGACAAAACCGTACGCATATGCGACGCAGACATTGGCCAGATGCTCGTCGGCCCCATGGAGGGCCACGACAATGATGTGAGATGCGTCACATACACCCCCGACGGTCGTCACCTCGTCACCGCCGCAGACGACGGCACCATACGCGTGTGGGACGTCATCACTGGCGATCAGGTCGGCGAGCCCATGAAATCCCATGCCAACATCATCACCTCCATCGCCATATCCCCAGACGGCGCCTTCCTCGCCACCGCAGGCCCCCACATCGTCATGCAAGTCTGGAACCTCGATACCCGTCAGCTCGTCGGTCCCCCCCTCCGCCATGCCAACGACGTCTCTTGTGCCGCCTTTTCGTTTGACGGTCGTTATCTCGTCGGCGGGTGTTGTGATTTCAGAATATGGCTCTGGGACGCCGATGTCATTCGCCGACCTTCGCCGGACGTACCTCCACCCTTGCCGAAAGCAGAGCCCTCACCTCTAGTGAGCCCATCCTGGTCGTTTTCGGGGGGTGGCCTGACAGGTTTGCAGCCCGCGACAGACACCAAGCCCGAGGACAACTCGGACCCTGCTCCCGTCTCCCCGGCGCTAATACCGCTGCCCCCCTCTCCAAACAGTCTGTTGGGTTCGATCCTAGAAGTCAGTCGAATTGCATCCTTCCCTTCTTCTCACGCTGACGTCCAAAAACGACGACAGCTTCCCAGATCGCATCATCCACCATCTCCGCCGGTAGAGAACGACAAACAAGCTCGTGAAGTGCAAACAGAGCCTCTGTCAGGACGAGAGCCCATCACCGTCAGGGGGCTATGGAGGCGGCCCAAAGGGAGCTCAGACACGGTGAGCGCTCGCCTGAAAAGTCGTTTGCGGCGCCTTGTGCAGGCAAGCCCGTCCGAGTTGCTCATCCAAAGAATTCGTTTTCACCGTCT
>JBBPTB010000541.1:0-18490 GCA_038093875.1 Boletus tylopilopsis | reverse complement strand
CTTTCGCAGGCTCGAAACCGTGTTCCCCCCGTTTCCTCTACCCACCGCTGACTTTCACTGTAGTCCATCACCCTAGCGTGCTCTGGACGCCCGACCCTGATCCTCGGAGAGGGGTGCCTGACGGGTCAGTCAAGTGGGATGATGGCCCGAGTGTCCTCTCGCGTACACAGACTACAGCCTGGGCCCCCTTCGGGGTCCCAGGCCCCCGCTCAACGGTCCTCGGGTCTGTCATTAGTAGGGTATTCTGGAGGACTGAAACGAGATGAGGCCGCGCTGGCAAAAGACCCAAATTCGATGACAACACTCTCAGTCAGAGACGTTGGATGATCTTCGTTCCTCGCCTTGCATACACCATTGATGCAGGCTGGAACTCAGGCAGTCAAGGGTGTTGAGGTGAAATTTCGAGAATGACAAGAATGAGATTGCATGAGGTTGGTCGGCATTCAGAAAAGGAAATCAGCACGTCAGCCAACGACCGCGAGGTCAGCAAGGCGCATGGATGCCTACTAACTAGCTGTTCGAAGGAGAATACTCTCAAACTTTCCGCTCTAGTGTCAAGATCCACCACCGAAATCAAGTTTGTCGGTGCGTATATCTTGTATTTGAACGCAAAAGATGTGCGTGTTTCATTTCTGTGGTTGGTTGTGCTATGCATGCGGTTCAGTTCCAAAGACAAGAAGAAGACCGATGACGATACTCTGACAGCATGCTTCATCATCCATTCCTTCAATTTCCTCAAAGGCTTTGTTGGAAAGGACAAGATAGTTCGCTACCATTGTGTTTGCCCACCTTGGTGCAGTAGATCTCCATCATCTTGTTCATTATGACTCGCGACAATGAACTTGACAATGAGGACGTTTACAATATACCGAAGTCGGCCTTCATCGAACGCATATACTCGACAGAGAAACGCTTATCTGTGCACTAGCAGCTGTCGCCCTCTACAAACTCTCTGGTTCGTCAGACCCCTCAGACGTCGACAAAGGGGAGCAGACTGCCGTCGACGTCCTTCTCGATGGTCATAGTTGTGATCTTGCAGCGTGCGTGTTCTCTACCACTTTTCACTTATCTGTCTGACCCAAACAACGCCAACAGTGAAGTTCGCCAGAGTGGAACAAGGGCAGCATGATCGACCGCCCGCTGCCTCCCGCCTACGACACTCCAATTATGCTTCTGGACCAGTCTCGCGAATTTGAGGGCTGTCCGACAAAAGTGAAGTGGAGGTGGGGGAGGAGGATATACGTTGTTCCCTCGTCTCGACTTTGGCCACGATCCAAACCGCTTCAAAATGGTATAACAGGACTTTATCATCGTAGCTTATCGCACAGGACAAGCAGCGATTCCGGAGGCGGACTGGGTTCATGTAGAGAATAGGCAGTGGCGGTTAATCACACTTGGGTAAATCACGACCAGATATTTCGCATGCAAACAACATGCAAACGTTCCTTGTCACGACCCCTTGAGACACTTCTAAAAGGTTTTCAAAGATTGTTCAAGAACCTGCATGGTCTCTATGCGCCACCTTGTGAAATCACAAGTATACACATCGAGGGCGAATTGCAAAGCCGCACTACTGTATATCGACCGTCCGAATCCCCTCCACCAACTCCTCCAACCCCACCCCCTCCCTCACCCTCCCTACGACCATCCCATCCGCCGCGACCCGTCTATACCGCGCCCGCCCCACCGGCATGAGCACCAGCGCCCCAAACGGCTGCCTTAACCGCGCAACCAGCCGCAGCGTCGCCCACCCCGTTGGGTCCACCCCCTCCCGGCCATCCCAGGCATGCGCCGCCGACATGAACTCTTGGTCGAGCAGCGGGCCGATCCAGGGGTGAATTAGAACGAGTCCTGCGTCACCGAGATCCTCAGTCGTCGTGATCTCGACCGTTCCAAGAGCGGATGTGGTCGCTTGATATGTGTTCGCGCGGTCGGAGCCCGAGCGGGCCGATGCGTTGCGGTTAAGTTGGGTGATTGGGAACACGATCCCGGCAATGCTGAGTCGGCTCGCATTGAAGGAGGGCGAAGGGAGCTTCTGGAGGCAGTCGTGCAGCGTGATGGCCATGGAGAGGTCGGGCAACGACGCACGCAATCCCGCGACGGTCCGGGCCATCTCGGCTGGCTCCATGGGCTATGGCACGTGCGGGGGCACGAGGGGTGTGTACACCGTGAGATCGGGAGGTAGGCAGCTGTGGTAGCTACCCGCACGCCCGGTCCAAGCAAGAATCGTGACGTCCCCCGAACCAGCCAGAATGTGCTCCAGGAACCGGCCGACCGCACGATCACCCTCCCCATAGATGACCGGAATCGCGGCATTGAAGATGCCTAGCAGCGAGTACGCAATGTCTTCCACGAGCGTCGTCTGGCGCGTCGACGCCAAGTACAGTTTTTCCCGCACCCTGTCGAGGCCGGGACGAAGCATGGACATGTTTTGTGCAGATCCTCCTGTGGCCTGTTGCATCTCCGATATCACGACGGGCGACTGCTTGTGGTTGGCCATTTCCAAGCCGAGGTAGGGCTTCCAGTCCTCAGTGTAGAACTGGACGACTTCTGCAGTGATGTATTCTTGGTATGTCCACGCTCGCGTGTTCCAGATGCTATCTCGGAGACCACCCGGTTCTTGCAACTCTGACGAGACACCCGAAAGATATACGATCGTCAAGGACGACCCACGATACCACGTGAACATGGCGACCAGTGACTCATGTAACACCACATTGTTGAGTCTATCAACGCAGCAAGTGTCGCTCCACGCCCACCGGAAACCAAGAGCGTGTGCAAGCGAACAAAAGGTCTGTAGCTTAGTGTTCGACGAGGACGGTTCTAGCTTGTATACCGTGACCTGCTCGACTGTTTGGAGGAGAGGCTCGTCGATCTCCCACTTGTGTGAGAGCATCACATATCGGTAGAACTCCTCCACCTCGCTCGAAATACGCCCAAGGTCGAGTTCTGTCGTCATTGATGAGACGAGTTCACTGTAGATCGGGAGAGCCTCGAATGCCTCTGTTTGCTGCTTTTTATCGTATATACAACCAGTAGTAGTGTCGATCAGCACCCGTGGGATGTGGCGAATTGTCGTGTCGACGACACGCCGAATCTCAGGTGTCGCATCCACGTACTGGACACGTAACGCTGTCGTTGGTATCGATAACCATGCTCGATAGTACGGTAGATGGCGTGGGATGGCTCACCACGAACACGTTTGTCTGGAGACGCGTCCAATTTTGAAAGCATTTGATGGAACGCGTCAACGGCTTCTGCATAACGTGTTGCTCCGTGCATAGCCGCATGCCTCCTCTCGTATCCTAGGTAGCACGAGGGATCAAGTTCGATAGCCTGCACGAACGGTCATCAGCATCGACATGCAATGGAGTGACAACACATACCTCGTCTGCATCCATCAGCGCATCCTCCCACGCGTTCATTGATGCGCGGGCTTTGCTCCGCTTGACGAGGACAGCTATGCGATCCACGGGGTTCAATAGCAAAAGGCTCGACAAGTATTCGGCAGCTTCGGTGTAGTTCTCAGAGTCCATCGCGGTGTCGCCGAGCTTCTCCAGCGTAGAAATACATCGCCGCTGAAAATCTGGCAGGAATGTCAGGCACATTGCTAGAGACTATCTGAGTCATTACCGACCAAGGGCCCACTGCGCTCGCTCGTCATGGCCAGCCGTGTCAATTTCGAGCTCGCTCCGCATCTGCAGGAAACACTCGACCGCTTCCGAGAGTCGCCCATCCCCTTCTAGCGTGTCGCAAATTGTCTGATAGATGACGAACCTTGGTTGCCGAAACTGGACCACAGGAGAGTCAATACCAACACCAGCCATCGTGGCGAACATACCTTTGTAGCAGTGACCAACGCTTGCTTCACTGTCCCATGGAACATCGTCATTTTCGCCCATTTGACGAGAATACTATTTGGTGCGGAGGGACTGAGTGCCAACGCAGTAGAGTAGGCTATGAGCGCTGCGTCATAATTTTTGACGCTGGATGTCTCGTCCCCGTTGGATTCAAGCGAACATAGGCAACGCACTGTAAACTCTGTTTATAGCAATCAATTTTTTTTTCGTTCTAAATATGATACGAAAAAGCTCACCGGCTAGCCAGTCCATGAGAAGTTTGTTGGTTCTTACCTCCCTGAATAAGTAATTCGTGATCTTGAGAAGCGATTCTGCAGCCTCAAATATATCACCCTTGACGTAAAGGGCTTCGCAATGATGTTTCTGCTCATAGACATAAAGGATGTGGGTAAGAGTATTGCCCTTGTGGTGAGCCTCAGAGAGCGCCGTGTCAAGTTGCTGAACGACTTGTTCGAGACGCATGATCCTGCCAGCTATGGTTGCGAATGTGAATGACTGACAGTGAGGATGGTAGAAGGACGCACTCGAGTTGTCGTCCTTTTCAACAAGTAACTTGTTGGTTTGATTGGACTCTGCCAATTGATCACGCAGTTCCTGGATGGTTCTCTGGAGATCCTCGATTTTTCGTGCTGCAATGAAAAGATGCGAGTCAGAAAGCCAGGACAGGAACACAAATGAACGTACGTGAATCGTCGTCTTGTATTGGAGGCGATCCACTGGCCGTCTGTTCAGCCCTCGCATGCCACGTTTTTGGATTGCGGGAGATCTATTACACATAGATATACCCTCCCGGTTCATCGTACCGCGGTGAAAAGACGTACGTTATTGCAGTAGCCAGAGGGAAGGACGTCAGACAGATTTTGAAGGGTCATCATTTGGCCACCAGCAATCATGATGTCGTAATTTGTCGAGATGGCCATGGACCCGACGACGTCCGTGTGCTGGATGACGGGCCCGATGTTCTCGTGCGTCGAGATGTCCCAGAAAGAGACGGACGAGTCGCCCGAGGCGGCGACGAACGCACCATTGGCAGCTACAACGATGGAAATAGGGTTACGACTGCTGTGAATGGACCATTTCGAGACCGTCGCTCCAGAGGACCGTTCGAGACAGTGGATCTCGCCGTCGAAGGACAGGGCAAGGAGTTGCTTGCTGTCGCTGGACCAGGCGAGCGAGCTGTTCCCAGGCGCGTTGACTCTGACGGAAAAGTCGACGAGAAGGTTGCCCTTTGGGTTGTAAATGTGGACGGAATTGGCGCCAAACTGCGTGGCAGTCGCGACGAATTGTCCATTGGGAGAGAACCTGACCCCAACGACAGGGTAGTCGTGATGCAGCGGTCCAAGGATGTTTACGCTAGCCTGAGGGGTCGTCAGGATCGGCCAGACGTGGAGGGCGCCATCCTCGGATCCGGTCGCGATTCCAGTCGACTCTGGCGAGACATCCAACGCGTACACGACCATACCCGTGAAGAACTCGCACACTTTTTCGTGCGTCTTTGCGCTCCATATCATCACGCCGTCGCGCGTCCCGCAGACGATCCACTTTCCATCGTGTGACGTCGCAACGTCAAAGATAGTCCTGCCCGCGTTCATGAGCTGCATCTCCATCCCTCTGCCATCTTCCACTCGCCAACGTCGAACCTTGCCCTCTTTTCCGCCGCTCATGACCCACCTCGCATCGTGCGAAAACGTGACCGACAATATTTCATGTCGACCATCGATTTCGTTCGACTTGGTGTGCTTACTCGGAGAAGGGGAGTTGGGCTCTTGGGTCACCTTGAGCAAACTGAGCGAGACGCCTTGCCCGAGTAACTCACCGTCCTTTGGTTTCTGATCTTTTCTCCAGAACTTCATCACAGCGACGCAAGGAAAGGAGTGTGTGTGTGGTCACGGCCCACTGGCATAACCGACTCGGTGGGAGTGCATCACGATAAAGTTGGACGGGACACACAGTGTTAGTCCTCGGACGAGCGTCGCTTAGCGGCCCGGGTACGGCCCTTCTTGGGCAGCGGACGATCGATCATGCTGCCCTTGTTCCACTCCGTCCGCACCCCTCCGGGCTGGATGGTGATGACTTTGATGTTCCATTCAGGTAGAAGTTCTTTGTTGAGGGCCTCGCTAAACCCTTCGAGGGCTGTCAGGCACGTTTAGCGTCCTGAGATGGCCAAGCCATACCGAATTTGCTCGCAGAGTAGAACGCGAGGGTAGGGTTCGCGACGAAACCACCCACAGAGGAGATACTTAGAACTGTAGAACTGAGACAAGAATGAGATTGCGTGAGTGGCCAGTTGGCTTTCGTTACGTCAGCCAACGACCACCATCAGCCCAAGAAAAAACATGCGACGAGGTCAGCAAGGCGCATGGATGCCTACATAGCTGTCCGAAGAAGAATACTCTCAAGCTTTCCGCTCTATCGTCAAGATCCACCACCGAAATCAAGTTTGTTGGTGCGTATATCTTGTATTTGAACGCAAAAGGTGAGCGTGTTTCGTTTCTGTGGTTGGTCGTGTCATGCATGGTGTTCAGTTCCAGGGACAATAAGAAGACGATGACGATACTCCCACAGCACGCCTCATCAGCCATCTCTTCAAGTTCCTCAAAGGCTTTCAGTGGGGACGTTTACAATATACCGAGGTCGGCCTTCATCAAACGCATGCTCGACAAAGAAACGCTCATCTATCGCACTCTGCAATCCCTGTGGCTCGAAAGACCCCTCAGATGTCACCGAAGGCCGTCGACGTCCTTCTCGACACTCTTAGTTATGATCTAAGTTCTTGCAGCGTACGTGTTCCCTACCACTTGTCACTTCTCTGTCTGACCCAAACAACGCTGACAGTGAAGTTTGCCAGAGTGGAACAGGAGCATGATCGACCGCCCGCTTCCTCCCGCCTACGACGCCCCAGACAGCCCTGCCAAGAAGATGCGCGACCTGTACGAGGCTGGCGAAATCGCCGGGGACACCAACAAACGTACGTCCCACTTTTCTTGCGCCACGCGTCCACTGCTACCGACCATGCGCGACAGTCGGTCGCGTGTTTACAGTCATTTTTTGGGAAGCTGATCCCGCCTCTCAGATTACCTCAGTGGGGACGTGTAATGGCTCGTTCGAAATAAACTCGACGAGATCAACAAGGATTTGGACAAGTGGGACGAGCTCACGCTGTCTTGGGTCGCGGACGATGCCGATCCTGATTTTTTTTAGGAAGCTCAGTGACGTCGGCGGTTGTGACCAGGCTTCAAGTTAGATGGAAAAAATCAGCTCTTCTCGAAGTTCTCGTGTATTGTAGAACATGAAATCTAACTCGGGGTGGCCTGTGTATCAACATGATGATCTCAAAATGAATCCCTCTGCTCCGTGAGACGGAGAAGAGACTTAGCGACCAGCGTCAGGGGTAGCTACAACACATCGAGCTCGCGTACATTGTCCAAAATATCACCCAATGACACGTTCTCTCGAAACCTGACGGTGACCAGCATCCGCCGCAACCCGCTTATAGTCCACCGCACTGTCCCTTCGACGCGTCGACACCGCCGCAAGCAACAGCGCACCAAACGGCTGTCCAAGACGCGCGACGAGGCGTCGTGCGCCGGTCTCTCTGTCCACAACGGGTACTGTCGCGCGGGGAGAATCGATGGCGCGTCCTCGTCTACGTCTTCCACGTCGCCTACCGTGTCCTCGTTGAAGGGCCCTTCATCCTCCGATTCGGGTGACCGCGGTGCATCGTCCTCTACGAACCCGCCACCGTGCACGTCTCCGTGATCTATGAGGGTATCCAACCAAGGGTGAACCAGGTAGAGTGACCTCGGCCGAGATAGGTCATACCTCATCCTGACCTCTACCGTGCCGAACGCAACCGTGTCTGTCCGATAGACACGGCCAGCGCGCGTCCGAGAAGAAGAAAAGGGGGGAAGCTGGAATGCGATGCATGGGAGTGTCATACGGCTCTCTGCGAAGCGAGGGGCAGGAAGCTTGTTGAGACGGTCGTACAATCGCAATGCCGCATCGGGGTCGAAGGACGGCGTATGTAATCCACTCACGGTATACTGCGTCTCGAAGTCGGGAATGGGTGGAGGGAGATGCGACGTCGCAGGTCCATTGAACGCAGTGATTTTGGCGGGCAGGCAGCTGTTGAAAGGATTGCAGTCTCCGATCCATGCGAGACTGCTTGCATCTCCGGATCTTGTGATGACATTGGCTGGTAGCCGTCCGACGGAGGCCTCTCCTTCGCCATAGATGACCAAAATGCCAATGGCCGAGCAATGAATAGGTGGCGTCTTCCACCCGAGTCGTCTCCCGCGTTGACGCGAGACACAATTTCGCCAGGATGTCGCTTTGGCCCGGACGAAGCGCCATCAACAGCTGTGCAGAATTCCTGGTAGCTTCCTCCATCTCTGATATGATTTGTCTTTGTGGTTCAGCATGTCCAGATCACGATAAGGAGTCCAGTCTTCAGTGTAAAAGTGAATAACCTTGGCTGCGATCTACTCTTGAAGGGTCCACGCGCGAGTATTCCAGGTGCTTCCCGCAAGAGCGCCACGCGGCGATGAAGGGCTAACGCCACGAAGGAATACGATCATCATGGCTGCATCCTGGTACCACCTGAACATGGAAACGAGAGACTCCTGAAGTACGGAGTGATCCGTTTTATCAATACAACATGTATCGCTCTCCGGGAGCGGTCGGTGCGGGTCGTCATTGAGGATACAAGCTCTCTGAAATTGGATAGCACTCAAAAATGTCACCACCTGTTGGGCCGGATTGTGGATGACAGAGCGGCGCATAAGCGAGTAAACTCCAAAGTACATGCAGCCACTCACCGAGAGCCCATTCGAGACGCTCACTATGGTCACCAGATCCAGGCCGTAATTCGTGGAAGCACTTCACTGCATCCTCTGTGCGACCCACTGCATACAAGAATGAAATGCATGTGCGCCTTGTGGGACTGTCAGTGGGAACCTTCGCCACGTGACATAAAGGTGTACACATGCCTGCACAGTATAGCATACATCGTTGAAACGAACAGTAGCAATGAGGTCGTCTACGCGGGATATCGCATCAGGTGCTCTCCAGTGATAAACACGATGATTGCCTGAAAGGGATGAGTATTTAAGATACAATGGAGGATTGACGGGTGAGAACCTTGACGAGGAGAAGAAACGTGACTGGTCATCATCGTCGACGAGCGGTATAATATAGCTGCATCGCAGAGGGGTCGTCGTCAAAGGTGAAGAACCAGGATTGAAGTTGTTATTTGCTGGTTTGTGTACTAACTGTCTCTTATCGATAACGATCAGTGCCTCGGAGAATATCCTCGTGCAGTAAGTGTTCGTCGCCTTCGTGCAATGGCCACTGACGCCATATTCAAGAGACCTCGTCAACAACCTAAGCTCCACACATCGTCAGTCATGTGGGGCAGGTTGGCAGTCCGACGCAGTGCAATGCGTTCTTGAAAGTTGTGCTCTCCTCCATTCGCAGTTGCCGGTAACGACACGTGAAAACCTACTCCATTTATGAGTTCAACAAGCCAAGGGCCTGTCGGTATACAGCTTGTGACGTCAAGACCGTTTATGCAGGATTACATCGACTTGGGCGGAACGTTGGAAGGGTCGTACGCGCCCGCTTTCCTTTGCGTGAGGCATTCTGGGCAATGAAACCCAGCAAGGGACGAGAAAACCGGATATCGACGGTGGTCGTGGCACGAGCGCAAGTTCGGATGAGTCAGCAGCGGTCATGAGGTCAACGTTTCAACGACGAACTTTCCTCCACCCCGCTCGAATCTTGGGTCACAGTCAATCAATATTTTTTTTTCTGGCGAAGCACGCTCCATCTTTTGATCGTCTTCCATTTTTGAAAGCATTCAAGAGGTGGGAGGGAAAACTGGCGCAAGGCTTCTTGCCGTTCTCGCGTACTGTCGTGTCTTGGAAAATAAATATTGAGTCAGTTCACACACCAGGTTCTTCTCTAGGCGCTCCAATTGCCCTCATTCCATTTGATCGCTGGCGTTTCAACGGCCTTTAAGACATGCGAAGATGGCAGATGAGGTGCCTTGAACTTCGAGGAGCGCAGAGGGAAGATAACGAAGTGCCATGCGAAAGTCATATTCCGGAGCAAGTTCTCGAGTGCCAAGTTGATTTGTGGCAAATTTTGTGCCGCAGACGTGCGCGTCCACGGAATCGGTTCTTTCTACAGTACCCGGCATTATGATGCAGATTATTTTACCAGAGTTTCAAAGTTCGGCTGGGGTATTCGTCGGCGCAGGTACTATCGCGATAAAGGTTGCTTATGCTTGGTGTGCTGACAGAGGTTTCGCAGGACGTACACATCGATGACTGTACCCTGACTGGAAGTAGATAAAAGGGCCATCTGGGTGCCCAGAATGAGCATCCTCTTGATTCCCATTGCATCACGCATCATGTCTGGTTCTCGCGTCTGGCTCAGTGAGTCCGACACTGCTCGCCTTCTCTTGTCTGGACTCTTACCACATCATCCAACAGTTACAGGTACCTCAGCCGGCATCGGTCAAGCCTCCGTCAAGGAAGTCATCGCAGCCGGCGAACGTGTCGCCGCCATCACCCGCAAAGCTTCCAGCGTCGCCGACCTCGCCGCAACCTATCCCACAGACAAACTCCTCGTCGTCGAATACGACGTCGGGAAACCAGCCCAGAGCCCCTCTGAGCTCTTCGCCAAGGTCCACGCGCACTTTGGCCGGATCGACGTCGTCGTAAACAACGCCGGATACGGTCTGAGTGGCGTCGTCGAGGGTACCAGCGACGAGGACGCACGGTACCAGTTCGAAGTCAACTTTTGGGGCGCGGTGCGGATCAGTCGCGAGGTTGGTGTCTCGAGCAGCCATGGACCGTGTTTTGATCTGACACACGTCCCCCCTAGGCTGTCAAGTACTTTCGGGAGAACCAAACGCCCGCCGGTCGTATCCTCAATATCTCCTCAGTGGGTGGTTTCGTCGCGAACCCTACCCTCGCGTTCTACTCTGCGAGCAAATTCGGTATGGCTTGGCCATCTCAGGAGAGTATCCTCGCTAAACGCGCCTGACAGCCCTCGAAGGGTTTAGCGAGGCCCTCAACAAAGAACTTCTACCTGAATGGAACATCAAAGTCATCACCATCCAGCCCGGAGGGGTGCGGACGGAGTGGAACAAGGGCAGCATGGTCGATCGTCCGCTGCCCCCCGCCTATGACACCCCAGACAGCCCTGCCAAGAAGATGCGCGACCTGTACAAGGCTGGAGAGTCAATCACCGGGGACGCTAACAAACGTACGCTGCCACCTTGCTTGTTTGCACCACTGACCGTGCGCGACAGTCGGCCGCGCGCTCATAACCATCTCTCGAGAGGCCAATCCACCTCTCAGGTTACCTCTCGGTGCGGACGCGCAATGGCTCGTTCGAAACAAACTCAGCGAGATCAGCAAGGACCTGGACAAGTGGGATGAACTCACGCTGTCTTCGGTCGCAGACGATGCCGATCCTCAATTTTTCAAGAAGCTCAGTGACGTGGTGGCGACCAAGCTTTTCTAGATGGAAAGGTCGCCATAAGTATTAGCTCTCCTCATGTACAATGTAGGTCAACTTGAAGTCGTGACATGAAATCTGGTTTGTTTTCCAAGCTGCACTCGCTCTCAAGAGAAGGAACGCGTCCCAGGATGAATGACTTTACGACGACGTGTGCTTCCAGATTCTAATCTAGAATTATGCCGCTCCAAAATAGGTCTGTCAGCGCCGAGCGGCTGATCGACCAATGTGACGCCACGAAAAGCTTTGAGCATCACTCTGCGATAGACCTGTTCAATGCCCATTGCTGTCCAAGATCTCATGGTATGGAGTGAGGGTGGGTAGGACGGAGCAAGAAGGGGCCGTGGCCGGGCCGCTAAGCGACGCTTGTGGACCAAACACTTACGTCACCAAGTGTCCCACTGTCGTGGGAGTCGCTTATGGGCCGTGACCACACACGCACTCCTTTCCTTTCGTCACTGTGATGAAGTTCTGGAGCAGGGATCAGCAACCAAAGAATGGTGAGTACTCGGGCAAGACGTCTCATTCAGTTTGCTCACGTGTTGACTTAAGAGCCCAACTCCCCTTCTCCGAGTAAGGACGCAAAGTCGATCGAAATCGATGGTCAACATGAAATATTGTCGGTCACGTTTTCGCTCGACGCGAAGTACGTCATGAGCGGTGACAAAGACGGCAAGGTTCGACGCTGGCGGGTGGAAGATGGCAGAGTGGTGGAGACTCAGCTCAGGGACGCGCGCAGGACTGTCTTTGACGTTGCGGTGTCGTACGATGGCAAGTGGATCGTGTGCGGGACTAGGGACGGCGTGGTGATATGGAGCGCAACGACGCGCCAAAAAGTGAGCGAGTTCCTCAAGGGTATGGTCGTCTACGCGTTGGATGTCTCGCCAAAGTCGAGCAAAGTCGCGACTGGATCCGAAGATGGTGCCCTTCACCTCTGGTCGATCCTGACGGCCCTAGCACACAGCTCCTTGGACCGCTGCAACATGACTACCCCATCGTCGGGGTCAAGTTCTCTCCCTTGGGAGATCTCATCGCAACTGTCACGCAGTTTGGCACCAATTCCGTCCACGTCTACGACAAAAGAGGAAACCTTCTTGTAGACTTTTCCGTCAGAGTTAACACGACTGGGAACCACTCGCTTGCCTGGGCCAGCGACAGCAAGCAACTCCTTGCATTGTCCGTCGACGGCGAGATCCATTGTCTCGAACCGTTCTCTGGAGCGACGGTGTCGAAATGGTCTATTCACAGCAGTCGTAACCCTAAGTCCATTATTTTGGCTGGCAATGGTGCCTTCGTCGCCGCCTCGGGCGACTCTTCTGTCTCCTTCTGGGACACCTCGACACACGAGAACATCGGGCCCGTCATTCAGCACACAGACATCGTTGGGTCCATGGCCATCTCGACAAAGTACAACATCGTGATTGCTGGTGGCAAAACTATGATTCTTCGAAGACTCTCTGACGTCCTTCCCTCTGGCTACTATAATAATGTACGCCCTTTCACCCCGATACGATGAACCGGGAGGGTGTACCTACATGTATTAGATCTCCCGCAATCCAGAAACGTGGCATGCGAGGGCTGAACAGACGGCCAGTGGATCGCCTCTAACACAAGACGACGATTCACGTACGTTCATTCGTGTTCCTGTCCTGGCTTTCTGACCCACTCTTTTTTTTTCAGCACGGGAAACCGAGGATCTCGAAAGAACCGTCTAGGAACTGCGTGATCAGTTGGCACAGTCCAATCAAACTATCAAGTCGCTTGTTGAAAAGGACGACGACTCAAGTGCGTCCTTGTACCATCCTGACCGTCGGTCATTCACATTTGCGACCATAGCTAGTAAGATCACCCGCCTCGAACAAGTCGTCCAGCGACTTGACGTGGCGCTCTCCGACGCTCACCGCAAGGGCAATACTCTTACCCGCGTCCTTCATGCCTATGAGCAGAAACATCATTGTGAAGCCCTTTACGCCAAAGGTGATATATTCGAGACCGCAGAATTGCTTCTCAAGATCACGAACTGCTTATTCGAGGAGATAAAAACCAACAAACTTCTCATAGACTGGCTAGCCGGTGAGTTTCTTCGTATCATATTTAGAACAAAAAAATTGATTCATATAAACAGAGTTTACGGCGCGTTGTCTGTATGCACTTGAATCAAATGGAGACGAGGTATCCAACCTCGAAAATTATGACGCAGCGCTGACGGCCTACTCTACCGCGTTGTCACTCAGTCCCTCTGCGCCAAATAATGTTCTCGTCAAATGGGCGAAAATGACGGTGTTCCATGGGACAGTGAAGCAAGCGTTGGTCACTGCCACCAAGGTATATTCACCGTTATTCACCGTGATGGCTGGTTTTGGTGCTGACTCTCCTGTGGTCCAGTTTCGGCAACCAAGGTTCGTCATCTATCAGACAATTTGCGACACGCTAGAAGGGGAAGGGCGACTCTCGGAAGCGGTCGAGTGTTTCCAGCTGATGCAGAGCGAGCTCGAAATCGACATGGATGGCCATGACGAGGGAGTGCAGTGGGCCCACGGTTGGTGATGACCCGGATAGTCTCTCGCAGTGCGTTTGACATTTCTTGCTAGATTTTCAGCGGCGATGTATTTCTACGCTGGAGAAGCTCGGCGACGCTGCGATGGACTCTGGGAATTACACCGAAGCCGCCGAATGCTTGTCGAGCCTTTTGTCATTGAACCCTGAGGATCGCATGAGTGTCCTCGTCAAGCGGAGCAAAGCCCGCGCATCGATGAACGCGTGGGCGGATGCACTGATGGATGCAGACGAGGTATACGTCGTCACTCCAATCTATTTCGATGCTGATGACCGCATGTGCAGGCCATCGAGCTCGACCCTTCGTGGTACCTTAGCTACGAGAGGAGGCATGCGGCTTTGCGCGGAGCAACACGTCATGCAGAAGCGGCTGACGCGTTCCATCAGATGCTTTCTAAACTGGATGCGTCTCCAGACAAACGTGTTCGTGGTGAGCCCACCATGCCATCTACTGCACCGTCGAGCATGCTTATCAGTGCGAACGACAGCGCTGCGTGGCCAGTATGTGGATGCAACACCTGAGATTCGGCGCATTGTCGACAAGACGATTCGCCACATCCCGCGGGTGTTGATTGACACTACCACCGGTCGTTTGTACGATAAAAAGCAACAAGCAGAAGCCTTCGAGGCTCTCCCGCTCTACAGTGAGCTCGTCTCGTCAATGACGGCAGAACTTGACCTTGGGCGTATTTCCAGCGAGGTGGAGGGGTTCTACCGATACGTGATGCTCTCACACAAGTGGGAGATCGACGAACCTCTCCTCCAAACAGTCGAGCAGGTCGCGGTGTACGACCTACAACCGTCCTCGGCAAACACCAAACTTCAGACCTTTTGTTCGATCGCGCGCACTCTTGGCTTCCGCTGGGCGTGGAGCGACACGTGCTGCGTTGATAAACTCAGCAATGTGGTGTTACAGGAGTCGCTGGTTGCCATGTTCACGTGGTATCGTGGGTCGTCCTTGACGATTGTATACCTTCGGGGTGTCTCGTCAGGGTTGCAAGAACCGGGTGGTCTCCGAGATAGCATCTGGAACACGCGAGCGTGGACGTACCAAGAATACGTCGCGGCAGAGGTCGTCCAATTCTACACCGAGGACTGGAAACCCTACCTCGGCTTGGAAATGGCCAACCACAAACAGTCGCCCGTCGTGATATCGGAGATGCAACAGGCCACAGGAGGATCCGTACAGAATATGTCCGTGCTTCGTCCCGGCCTCGACAGGGCGCGGGAAAAGCTGTGCTTGGCATCGACGCGCCAGACGACGCTTGTGGAAGACATTGCGTACTCGCTGCTAGGCATCTTCAATGCCGCGATTCCGGTCATCTATGGGGAGGGTGATCGTGCGGTCGGCCGGTTTTTGGAGCACATTCTGGCGGGTTCGGGGGACGTTACGATTCTCGCCTGGACTGGGCGTGCGGGCAGCTACCACAGCTGCCTACCTCCAGACCTCACGGTGTACACACCCCTCGTGCCGCCGCACGTGCCACAGCCCATGGAGCAGGCAGAGATGGCGCGGACTGTCGTGAGGTTGCGCGCGTCGTTGCCCGACCTCTCCGTGGCCGTCACGCTACACGACCGCCTTCAGAAGCTCCCTTCCCCCTCCTTCAACGCGAGCCGACTCAGCCTTGCCGGGATCGTGTTCCCAATCACCCAACCTGCACGCGATGCATCAGGCTCACGCCCCGACCACGCGAACACATATCAAGTGACCACATCCGGTCTTGGAACGGTCGAGATCACGACGACCGAGGATCTTGGTGAGGCAGGACTCGTTCTAATTCACCCCTGGATCGGTCCGCTGCTCGACCAAGAGTTCACGTCGGCGACGCATGCCGGGGCTGGTCCGGAGGGGATGGACACGACGGAGTGGGCGGCGCTGCGGCTGGTTGCGCGGTTAAGGCAGCCGTTTGGGGCGCTGGTACTTGCGCCAGTGGGGCGGGCGCGGTATAGGCGGGTTGCAGCAGATGGGATGGTCGTAGGGAGGGTGAGGGAGGGAGTGGGGTTGGAGGAGTTGATGGAGGGGATTCGGACGGTCGACATACAGTAGTCGCGGCTTTGCGATTCGTCCTCGATTCGACCATCGTTCGGACGTGTTCCAAAATGTTCGTGACAGGGAATTTCTATTGTAAAGAGAAAGCTACCTCCTCCTGATCTCGGCGCTCGGCGACTGCGATGACGATGATCCACGTCGCTAGTGTTGCCTGTCCATTCACATAAATTCAACGATACTTCCTCGGTCATACCATGGGCAAAAAGGCGACTTTCGAGGCGTGCATTGAATCTCCCTCTGACAAGCCCCGAGTCCAAGGCCAGCCTTTGTCCTCTTGCCATGATCCGCCTGCTTTGCAATGGTGAGGCAATATTGTCACGGAACCCCAAGTTCAATTCACACATTTACAAAAAGTCTTGGCCATGAACTGATAATCAAAGAGACCCTATGATCTCACCGCGGTCTGCCACCGACTCACTATCAACCTTGTTCAAACGGATGACCAAACGGTTCAATATGCATGAGGGGTTGCATCACGCAGTTGTAGAGATTGTCTTCGTTTATGTAAGTTCCAACTGCAGGTATGCAACAAATCTTCAATTGCAAGTTAACTCTGTTTCTCACCATCTTTTTGTGCTAAGTAGCACAGAGATATTAGATCATGCTGCTAAGATACAACGCACTGGCAGAGTGGGGTATCACTACGAAGAGATATGTACATAGTAGCTCATCCAACTAAAGTAGCAAAAATCCCTACGGTTTCCCAAATTTGATCACCCACGTTTCCTTGCAAGCCTGCATGCCAGGCAGCAACCGCTTCTTTTCAAACTCCTCGTCCCGTTCCAGTCCCTTGAACGCGGTCGTCTCACCGAGCCAATCAATCCTCTTGAGACGCGAGTCCTTGTCCTTTTCCTGCCTCGCCTTGGCTGCTTTTTCGATCGTCTCCTTTTTGGTCTTTTCCGTCACGACGATACCCCATTCCGAGTCTGCGATCGGTTCTTGGAGCATCGCATAGAGGCCCTCAAAGACGGCGCTACACGTGACCACGGATCCAGCAGGCGCGCGGATATCGACGGTCCACGGGAACGCCTTGGAGACGATGCGGAGATCGGTCGTGGGGTGTGCGAGTGCGGGCTGGAGGGCGATCTGTTGGTAGGTGGAGAGGAGGATGGCGTCGCGGGGTGGTTTGCGGACGTCATAGCGAATGTGGGTCGTGTCTGTCGCGAGGGCGGGGTTCAGGTGAGCATGTTTGGATTGGCTACGATCGACTGTGTCGTGGGATGGCTGATGAGAGAGCGAGGGAGAGTATGAGGTGAAAAAAAGTTTGACTGACAGTGGTGCCAACCGGAGGGTCTTTGGTAGTAGGGATCGGCGTATTGAGGAGGGAGGTAGACGTGGGGGTTGTATTGTGTCTGGTACCAGGGATAGCGGTTTGCGTACGGATCCATGAGATGTGGGATGAGAAAAGGTCGCTGAGAAAGTTGTGCTTACCGGCGATGGCGATTTTAAGGCGCAAATGGGCGCTTAAAATCTCGCAGTCGTCTAAATCCGTCAGACTCTCCGGTGACTAGAGGAGCGAAAGAAACCAGTCAGAATGACACGGATTCAAAGGGGGAAGGGGCTGTGCAACTCACCGGAGCGCTCACCCAGCCTCAGGTCAGCGCTAGTCATCGGGCATGCACGGATCAGGCCGACGTGCCGAACATGCCGCTGAGTCATCCATATTAAATCCTAAATATTTTGATTGGCTGTAGATATTTTGCTTCTAATCATTTCGCGAAACACTTCGATGCGGCAATTGAGCACGCCACTGGTCGCAATCGTCGCGAGGCCATAAATTATTTCGAGCCCTGCCGTCAAGAAATATTTATCGATCTTGACTTGGCGGATAATTATCACTTTCAAACCCTCCTCGATGCCAATTTTTTTTCGAGGTGACACAGCGCTCGTCCATCGCAACTTGTGCGCCGTGCACGGGCTGTGCGTCGGGTCATTTGCAGATTACATAACTGTTACTTGTCGCAGATAATCCGACCAATTCCCTTTTTCTTTTACGTCCATCACCCATGTCGTTCGCTACCGCGTTTCGTACGCCCGCAAGCAGGGCTCTTCGCTCTGCTTCCACCAGGAGAGTCGGTGCCCACCTCAGGGCATCCGCGTTCAGAGGTTTCTCCACCGAAACACCTCCCCCGCCGAAGAACAATTTTGGTCTTTATGCAGGTCTCGGCGGTGTAGTCGCCGCGGGAGGGATCGCATACTACCTTTTCAGCTCGGACTCGGACGCTACCACAACCAAGGCTGCCCCACAGGTCACCAAATTCGTGCCTACCAAGGCAGACTATGAAAAAGTGCGTGGGCGTCTGTTGCGCACGACGACGTACTGAGCCGTGTTCCATCAGGTCTACAAACGCATCAGTGATATCATCGACGAGGCCGGTAGCTATGACGGTAAATATATGTCTGATCTATCCTTTTCGTCACGACTCACGGTCTTGATAGACGGCTCCTTTGCCCCGGTGTTACTCCGTCTTGCTTGGCACTCGTCTGGCACGTTTTG
>JBBPTB010000540.1:0-18493 GCA_038093875.1 Boletus tylopilopsis | reverse complement strand
TAGCGGGCAAGCTATTCTATGCACGTGTGTGCCTCCCTTTCGTTGATTAGACCCTATTGCTGACGGAATTCCTTTTCCGTTTCAGCATCCATCAGGTTGGTTCCCCTTCTTGCGACGTTTCCACGGGTGCTGACGTTGACTGGTTCAGCCCTCGGCCGAGCTTTTCCAAGTTTTTGATCGATTGCTCTTACTCCGAACAGGTGGTGAAACCGTCTACTTTGGTGATGTTGGCCCCAATTCGTCCACTCTCATCCAGTATTTTGAAGGGAACGGATCGCGTCACTGTGGCGCCGACGAGAATCCGTACGTCTACGTGTTCTTGCTAGGTTCGGCATCCAGACTGACACGTTCGATAGGGCCGAGTTTATTCTAGACGTGATTGGCGCTGGTGCCACGGCGACCAGCAAGGACGACTGGCATCATATTTGGGCTAATTCTCCCGAGTCCATGCTCGTTGATAATGAAATTGATGCCATCGTAGCTCAAGGGCGGAACCTAGCCGCCGTGACCGCCGCCATCGGTGCTGGATTCGCCACGCCATGGTTCTATCAAGTATGGACGCTTCTCGTGCGCAACCTCACGCATTATTGGAGAAGTCCGACGTATTTGATGGCCAAGTTGATGTTGAACATCGTCGGCGGCCTCTTTATCGGTTTCACCTTTTTCCAGCGTAACAACTCTCTCGAGGGCACACAGAACAAACTCTTTGTGCGTATTCAATCACACGTCGTTAATTGAATGTTCTAAAATCATACATATTAGGCCGTGTTCATGGCACTGATTCTCAGTGTGCCACTGGCGAATCAGCTCCAGGTTGTTTTTCTGAATCTCCGTGACGTGTACGAGATTCGAGAACGTCCCAGTCGGACCTATTCCTGGCCGGCCCTCGTCACATCACAGATTCTCGTGGAACTTCCATGGAACATTTTGGGATCGACCTTCTTCTTCTTTTGCTGGTACTGGACCGTCGGTTTTCCGACCGACAGGGGTGGATATACCTACCTCATGCTTGGCCTTCTCTTTCCAATCTACTATACCACCATTGGACAGGCAGTCGCAGCGATGAGTGCCACGGCAGAGATTGCAGGCATTTTGTTCAGCTTTCTCTTTTCCTTCGTGCTCACGTTTGACGGTGTCGTTCAACCGTTTTCACAACTCGGATGGTGGCAATGGATGTACAGGGTCTCTCCCTACACATACCTCATCGAAGGATTGGTATCCCAGAGTAAGTGATCTCATGCCAGTTTGCATGTGCCGTTCTGACGAACGCACTCTACGTAGTCCTCTCTGGCCAATCTATCCAATGCGCTGCAAAAGAATTTGCGGTGATCCAACCCCCCTCAGGGTACTCGTGCGCCTCGTACCTCGATCCATTCGTCTCGAGCGCAGGCGGGTACATTCAGAACCCAGATGCAGGGTCAGACTGTCTGTACTGCTCCGCGAGCACAGCAGACGCATGGATGTATCGGACGTTCAACATCCGGTATGCGCATCGATGGCGGAACGTGGGCTTGTTTTGCGCGTTCATCGTGTTCAACGTGGGTTCATTCGTCTTGGGGGTATTACTCTTTGTTTCGCGTGCTGAGGATGCCACGATTCGTGCAGATTTGTGCCATGTTTGCGTTCACGTACATATTTCGCATCCGGTCGTACGGGAAGAGCAAAGCCGTGGTTGGGCATGCCTTGTCACGCATACGAGGCTTCAGGAAGAGGGCTCCGAATAAAGAGAAATAGGTGGACGACCCGTGAATGATGATGTTGTATTTTAGTTTGGGGTTCCGTGGAAAGGTCTTCAACTTGTACATGTATCCAATATACTGTATACATACACGACTGACCCGAGTTTTCGAGAATATTAGTAGCATGCATAAGCTCCCAACTTGAATGCGAGTGGGGGTCTGTCGGACACCGTGTTCTGTCGGAGAATGAACTGAACCTTTGGCGCAAGCATTGGCACCAGATTCAGAAACAACGCCCTAGTTACTGCATCTCTTCCCCAAATGCACCGCCGTGAGCTCTTCCAGTCACTCAGCTTCAAGACCCTGCGTGCTCTAAGATGAAAATATGCAAGTCAGTGTCTTGGGCAACACTGCTACTAACATGGCCTGACACCTGTTGTTGCATCTTGCAGCGATCCTCTGATCTGTTGCAAATTTCGCTTCGGATATTTCGACTGCCTTCAATGTTCGAGTTGGGATCGAGTCTGTCCCAAGATAGAACATCGAGCTTCACCCCGCTGTGAAGGTTTGTCTCTCACGGACTCATCACGAACTCACTGGTTTATGTTCAGATTGGTCGCACAGCTCGAGTCTAGGTTGACAACAGTTTCACTACCCGTTCCATTAGAGTCCTGCGGTCCGCATGGCACTGGACGAATTTGAATGTTCTCTCTCACGTTGGTTCGGGTCCGGCGTCAGGTGATGATCTCCTCTTTCTCACCCCATTTACTGCATCCATTGTATCCACGGAACATATCCTCTGACATCCAACCGGCCTTCTCACAGCTACAGCTGAACGACCAGCTAGTTATTCTCGACCATGATGATGCTGACATGTCAGCTGTGACAGCCTCGCAAAAGGTAACGTAACAGCAACCTGTACCATAGACAAGAGACACACTATAGATCCATCCATCCAACTTCCCTGCAATACAAACCTTCAATGGGTCGTCAGGACGCTTGTCGTGAGTCTCCGGGCGTTTGATTGCTTCACAGCTCATACTCAAACCTCGGGCTCACATCAGATTCGCTACAAGGTTGTCTTTCCGCCTCATGAGTTGAGATTTGCTGGGATGTACAATAAATTCATTCCTAAGCACTTGAGGCCTCGGTATGATGTTCACGTTATTGAAATACAGTGGATTAATCTGACGAAGCGTTCGTAAGGGTGAGAGTGGTACTTTTATGCTGGCCCAGTGAAGGTACGACATTCGTCGCCCGTATACATCGCAAACCCGTCAGGTGAATTTAGACGCAAGTATACGTGAGGGCCTAGTACTGAGATGGACTCACCCGTGAGCGCTTCACGAAAACCATTCCGGGAACTGAACCGAATTCAGACGTTTCAAGGCAATATGTTTTTTTTCCCCAAGGCTGGGGCTTACGCTTGTTTGGGTTACTGCGGGACCCCGAGCATTGATTTTTCTCAGCCTTGCACATACGTCAGTCGGGGAAATCTAACTACAAATCCTACCAGGAAGCCATGCACACAGCCAACTTTTCCTGACTTCTTTCTCAGTGACGACCATTTTGCAATCCGGCCGTTATTCCGCAGGTGGTTCAAGTATCTTTTTAGTACCACGGTGACTGTTGCTGCTACGATGGTAGTTCTCGCCGTTGTCCAAACCTTCGAATGATCAGTTGAGGTGTATAGAAAGAACCAGTAGTAGTAGCCGAACCGCTACCGTGACCATAAGAGGTGGGTTTTCTTCAATTCGCTGTGGAAGTCTTCACCAACCCCAACTTCCAGAAGTGTCCTTATTGTTCCCCCTTTTACTTCTATCGCCAAATCAATTATACGGTTTCTGCGCATAGCCAACTTTTCTGTTGTGTGATCGTGGCCGCTTTTACATCGATACCCGGTTTTGCGTGCGTTTGCAGCCCACTGTCAATAGGTGCGGATACCATCGTGTCCGCTATGGTATTCATGAACATCGATCCAGAAAGGCTGGGCGACTCGGGGGATATCGCAGACGCCAGCTCAAGACGAAAAACGCACCTGCCAAATCTGAGCAAGATCCACAACTCTGTTACAGACGTTCTGGGGAGCCCGCCTAAATTGATCGCTGAAAGATCGAAGATTCATGATTCGGAAGGTGATTGATCGGGCCGCCAAAATGAGTCGATGGGCGCAAAGATTACTACTAGGTACTGCCATGCTACATAAGATCTGAGAGTTTTATCGGCTAACGACCAATCACAAATAGCCGATAAAAGCCCCGAGTGGTAACAAGCGACCCATAACTCCTACATAATGGTGGTACGAGAGGAAATGGCTCCGGTTTTCGGCGATGACCGCCGACCCATGAGTCCCAGAGGAGGACACGACTCTCCGAGTCGTGCTTTTTTTTGCGATTTCAAAGCCGTGCAAACCAGGATCAGTGCAGCTGCATGATGTTGACATGGTTCGTCCGTAGTAGCGGAACATGTGGCATGTTCCGTTGGATGTAAAGCGAACTGGAAGTTCCGAGCACCGTACTTAATGCAGCCTTCAGGCTGTCCGAAATGCAACCAGGACCGAACCGGAGCTGCCAAGAGGACACAGCAAAATCAGCTGTTATTGACCGTGACGTGGTTCCGTCTGGGTAGTTGGGAGTGGTATTTTCGCCACAAGCTGCGCGCGCATTGTCGCCTCTGAGACGTAGTTATTATGGTGGTGTCAGATGGATGACAAGCAAGGTAAGAAATAACCATACTTTTCTCATAGCGGTCTGTGTTCGTGTCCTCCAATATTAGAGTCAACTTCCAAGAATGTACCACTGGACAGGGCGGCAGGGCGGCCCGACAGATTCCTTTGGCTATGTTGCCCGAACCAGACACGGCTTCAACTTGTTACAAGTTTAGCTCTGCCATCATGATGACATTAAATAACGACTGACGACCATGTATGGGCAAACAATTGCCAGTTCGGACGCACGATTATTCAAGGAACAGCGTTCTCTTATCAGCTCGTTGTCACATGTCGTCATCCATCGTAAAGCCAACGCTTTGAGGTCCGGACCCGTCCGACCATCGATTTTCCCCGTCTTTCGTCGTAATCGGGAGTCCGCGCAGTCGCAACGTCAGTCTGCATCCCCTTCACGACGAAAGCTGAGACTTGTAACCCTACGCGCCGTCTGAAGATCATAAGTCTAGCCCAATGCCACACGTCGTTCGACAAGTACTAGTGCCATAGACCCGCTCGGCAGAACGTCGCAATTCGCGAGACTTGGTACCAGACTACGCGATCCTTCTCGTTCTGCGCATCAGCGCGGAGATACGATTTGATGACCAGATAAGGGATTGCCGTATACTTTTTCGTCACTTTAGTATCTTTCGGCGTTGCCACACCTGATCGATAAGGACGCTTGTCCCCGCTTTGACAGTACCTTGAACCTTCTCGGACTCATATTCATGTCTGCAGTGTGCGCGCATACGTAGATGTCTACATGAACTTGCCCGATCTTCGCCTTAGTGGGCCCCATCGAATAAATGCAGAACCACGCAACCAGTGTACTTGGCGGTGCACTGGGGTCAGACGGACGACGACAAGCATCCCCGCCGTCGCTCATAAGCATGATTACAGCCATCCTTACCGCCCCAAGTCAAAACGCCGTCCGTGCGCCGAGCGTTAGTGATGACTCAGACATATCAGACACATAGCAGTCTTGCAGAAATGGAATGATTTGGAATCAACTGTGTCCTATTGTGCTTCCGTCACCAAGGTCCTGAAATCATAGCATTCTGGTATGGAGGACCGTCCGTGTCTATCGCCGAGGATCGATGTGGTACTCGGATCTTGTGCAAGCCCGTCATGCGGACCGTGCATCATGATGCGCTACTACGTCTTGTACGATCACACTACTCGTGGATGTGATGAGTGATGTAAACAGGATTCTGTTTCGCCTTGAAAAGTGAAACAAAGAAGAGGCTGCGAAGGACGGATGAACCGCCGATCCCGGGTGAAGCTGAAACGTGCGGCAATACACGGACGGAACAACCTGGAAGAGTGTCGGATCACTCGAAGCACCTACAAGTGCCCGGCAGTGCACACCTAGTTTGGTGATACAATTAACATGGACCGCGAGTCTTGGATGCCGCAGCTTCCTTGATGATGGGATCAACAGCGGCGAGTGAGGAAGGGAAGCAAAGAAGCTGCGCGCGAAGTGTCTGTTACGATTAATGTGGACCGTTGAGCGCGGAAATCTTGCAACGTGGCACAAGGCTACGTCTGGGGCATGTCATTGCTGTCAAGCTGCCACCAAGCTGTTCATTCACCCCATAGTGATCGCCCCGTCAATATGTGTCACGCGCTCTTCGAGTTTGAGGTGCAGGCACAAAAAATCGTCAAAAAAAGTCTGTTGGGTCAATTTGAGACTAGGCGAAATTCAACTGAGATGACCACTCAGTTTTCTTTGACTCCAGACTCAAGGATGTCACAGAAGCTGACCATGTGGTCCTGTCAGAGGCTGCTCGTATAGTGTGACATTTGGGTGTCATTTGATCAGTGACACGTTGGGGTAGGTACTTAGACGAGGAGTGTCGCCTCAAACTTGAACGGTAGCCTTTCGTTCTGGGCAAAAAAAATAAAAAAATAATCAGTGGGAGACACGATCAGACGGATGATGGGAAACCATGCGGGTATGACCACGCCGTTGCGATGTGGGGTTTGCCGGCTCGGGTATAATGGGGAATGCCAACAAGATGGCTTTCCTTGTGATCCAGGCACCAGCGGCCCCACATTTAAGCCAAAGTTCCCTTTAAAACCTCAGTGTGGTTTTCCTCCCTTCTTGACCTTGGCCACCGTTTGAGCGCTTCCTTAAGTTACCCCAAGTGTAGCCAACCACCTTCCACTATCAACATGCCAGGAGGAGGTGTTACTCTTTCCCCCACAGAAGTCAGCCACATCGAGGCTCCTGTCACAGTTAGGGCCTACTTGCTCTGTGCCTTTGCCGCCTTTGGAGGTATCTTTTTGTGAGTTCATTACAACCCTGATTGATCCCCTCGTCCGCTCACCTCCGAACAGCGGTTACGACTCTGGATACATCAATGGTGTCACAGGTTCCGCAGTCTTTATTCACCTTATCGACCCGACCAGGACGACCTTGACGAGTTCCCACAACTCGCTCATCACTTCCATTCTCTCAGCGGGCACATTCTTTGGTGAAGTCGAACCAGTTTCCATTCTTGAATACCGTGTTGCTGACTAAGCAACCGGCAGGCGCTTTGATTGCCGGTGATCTTGCTGACTGGTATGGTCGTCGACCAACCATTATTATGGGTTGCCTTGTCTACATCATCGGATGCGTCCTTCAGGCTGCTTCTGCTGGTCTCGGCCTTATCGTCGCTGGCCGTCTGATTGCTGGCATTGGTGTCGGTTTCGTCTCTGCCATCATCATTTTGTACATGTCCGAAATTTGTCCGCGGAAAGTTCGTGGTGCCCTCGTCTCTGGCTACCAGTTCTGTTGGTGTTTTCCCCTTTTTTTTTTCGATTTCCCGCTTAGTCAACGTTTGCACAGGTATCACCATTGGCCTTCTTCTCGCCTCGTGCGTTGACTATGCCACCGAGTCACGGACAGATTCCGGATCCTATCGCATCCCGATTGGCGTTCAATTTGCGTGGGGTCTGATTCTCGGTATTGGCCTTTACTTACTTCCCGAGTCTCCTCGTTTCTATGTCAAGAATGGTTTGATCGACAGGGCTCGTACCGTCCTTTCCAGACTCCGTGGTCAACCCGAGGACTCTGAGTACATCACCTCCGAACTTGCGGCGATTGTAGCCAATGCCGAGATTGAGAAAAAGATGATCCCCATCACTGGCTACTGGTCCAGCTGGCTCTACTGCTTCACTGGCTCTCTTTGGGAGGGAAGTAGCAACGTCCGTCGCACCATCCTCGGTACTTCTCTCCAGATGATGCAGCAATGGACGGGTGTCAACTTTATCTTCTACTACTCGACCCCTTTCCTCGAGTCGACTCATGCCATCTCCAACGTCTTCCTCATCTCCCTTATCTTCACCCTCGTCAATGTGCTTTCCACGCCTATTTCCTTCTTCACCATTGAGAAGATCGGGCGCCGTCCCCTTCTTATGTAAGTCATTTGCCAATGCAACACAGCCACGATATTCATCGTTCGCAGCTGGGGTGCCTTTGGTATGCTTGTTTGCCAGTTCTTGGTTGCCATCATTGGTGTCACTGTCGGCTTCAACAAGACCCACTCCATTGGTGGCGTCGACTACGCAAACAACATCCCTGCTGTCAACGCCCAAATTGCCTTCATCGCTATCTACATCTTTTTCTTTGCGTCCACATGGGGTCCTGGTGCCTGGGTCGTGATCGGTGAGTCTTGCCCGTCTCTATCTATTTCTGTCCATCAATACCAATCCCCTATCTTCAATGGCGTTTTTTTCGGATCTGGGCTGATTGCACCCTTAGGCGAGATTTTCCCGCTCCCTATCCGTTCTCGTGGTGTCGCTCTCTCGACAGCTTCCAACTGGTTGTGGAACACTATCATCGCTGTTATCACACCCTACATGGTTGGCACCAATGCAGGCAACCTTCGTTCGTCTGTCTTCTTCGTTTGGGTACGTCATCTATGCCTCTGCTTTGTTTTGACTGCTAATGGGTGTATCTGGCACAGGGTTCCCTCTGCACGTGTGCCTTTGTTTACGCTTACTTCCTTGTACCCGAGACCAAGGGTCTCACACTAGAGCAAATTGACCGTATGCTCGAGGAGACGACGCCACGCACGTCCGCTGGCTGGGTACCAAGCGTAACATACTCGGAGGAGTATTCCAAAGAGAAAGTTGAACATGGGAGCGTGTAAGCGCGAACTCATGTGAGAGGGTTGCGGACGAAACGAACGCGCTAAACACGTAGGAGACATATCATACCACACCTTTACATCGTTCTTGATCTCCATCCTTTTGATTTGGTCGCCTTTTTTTTTTTTCCACCCGGCACGGTCGACGTCTTGTATACTCGTTTTGTGATTTGTTTCCTCTCTTTCTTTTCGTATGCTCGCATTTGTCTTTGGTGTCGTTCGCCTCGTATCCTCACACCTCATGAAAAACAGAATGCCTGTATATAATGATCATTGTCAACGTCCTCTGACGACTCCTTTTTCTTTTCTTTTCTCCTTTTCAATACCGTAATGTAGCCTTGCGTCTTCGCTTGATGCGCTTCTCTCTCTCTCTCTCTCTCTCTAATTGCATGACCCGATTACATGCCCTACGATGGTGTAACGTGCACTCTACAATCCACGGGACTAGGCTAGTGTCACTGTCAGTTCATCTCCCAACAAGCCCGTACTAAGTACGTGGCTCGAACCAGTATGTAAGATATGGCGAAGCACAGTAATACTAGAACGTACGTTTGGTTCTGATGATGGGCGCAAGATGACTGAACTGACACCCCATGGACCTGAGCGCTCGCCGGATCTACTAGTCACTGCCCCACTGCATACTTATTGTTATTGCAACAACTTTATACATATGTATCGTGTTCGCGAACGCACTCCCTGGACGGGCTCAGCTGCCAGCCCTGAGTGTGTCGGTGACGCGGCGTTGACGTTCCGTTCCGTACTGGTACCTGCAATGCTCCTCCCAGCCCCACGCAAGCTCCGAGCGTCAAAGTCAGACGTGACCTCGTCCGCATGGATACGCCCCAGGCTGGGGGGTACCGCCCGCCATATGAAACGCAAAAACCTTGTGGCCGCATCCCCCCCACACTTCTCACATACACACACGCTGGCACATCATACCAGAAAAAAAGAAGCCTCTTCGATATATTATATTTTGGCCCGTCTTGGGGGAACACACGATAGCGTCATGTACAGCACACAGCACACCGAGTCAGTCCCTCTACCTCCCCCCCCCCCTACCCCTCGTGGGCTTGGGTTATGCGTACGACGCTGTTTCTGACGCGCGTTCTTGACCGAATGCTTCCTTGTCGTCTTTGACGAACGCGCGCGTGCATTGGGCCATCGTGACAGACCTGTCCGTCCCAATAGCATCAGTCATGTTATGTGGTGGAGAGAGGTCAGATACGCACGCGCGCGAGATGGGATCGGTTTGGTAAAAGTTGGTGATGGGTTTCTTGAATGCCTCGCCGGACACCTTGGCATTCGCCGTCGTCGCAGCCAACGTCTTGAGACCTGCCAGCGCCACGTCCACCGATGTTCGCTCCGTCATGTCGTACCGTATCAACGTGGGCGATATCGCCCACATACGATCCCTCAGACTCA
The DNA here is from genome assembly GCA_038093875.1 of Boletus tylopilopsis. Classification (NCBI taxonomy): domain Eukaryota; kingdom Fungi; phylum Basidiomycota; class Agaricomycetes; order Boletales; family Boletaceae; genus Boletus; species Boletus tylopilopsis. The sequence goes on along the minus strand of JBBPTB010000540.1, from coordinate 8,552 downwards.
TCACGTCATCGTAGGGGAGTGGTGTGCCAACGACTTCGGATAGGGCACTGGGAGGAGTATAGTATGGGTACCAGCGTAGGTAGTCAGGGCGTAAGCACATACCGGATAATCTTCCAGTCTTCTCGCGAAGCACCGGGTGGAGGCACTGCAGCACGCCCCAGTTGCGATCGTCCTTCCGTGTTCACCCAAGTTCCTGATTTCTCCGTATATGCGGCACCAGGCAAGCACACGTCCGCGAGCGACGCGCCTAAATCACCATGGTGACCTTGGTATACCACGAAGGCATCATGAGGAATCGAGTTGGGATCAACCTCATCAGCATTAAGGAGGTAAATGAATTTGGGCTTGGTCTTTGAGGCCCTCTTCGAGGGTACGAAACCAATGTCATAGGCAGCAGGTCTGGATGCAATCTGAGTAACTTGAGCGACGAAATTCCACCTAATGCGACTCCTGAACTTACCCGGTGAAGGACAGAGAAACCGTTCCATTCGGGCGTGACAATAGTGCTCTTGTTCTTCTCGACAAATTTGGCGAGGGTGTTATACACAGCGGCGCCGTCAGGATGCTCCGAGAGTCCACTGCCGACGATGATCAATGGTCTCTTGGCAGCCTTGAATTTCTCAGCAAATGCACCGTTGCCGGCAGCCAAGTCTGCAAGGGCTTTGGTGTCCGCACCGAGATAGTCGTAGCCATACGTTGTATCTGCAGGTTCACCGATGAGGCCAACCTCGAGGCCCGTATGTAGCCAGTTCTTTCTGATGCGCGAGTTTAGGACAGCAGCCTCATGGCGAGGGTTGGTGCCAACAAGGAGGATGACGTCGGCACTCTCGACACCGGGGATCGTAGCGTTGAAGAGATAATTTGACCGGACGTCGACGCCGTGAGGAGGTAGGCTACTGCCATTGACTTGGTCGAGGGTAAGATTATCTGAGCCTAGTCGGTTGACAAGGTCTTTGAGAGCGACAAGGGACTCGGTGTCCGCCAGGTGGCCGGCCACGGCCTGGATTTCGTCGTCCTTGGCACCAGAAGCTGCCAGGCCATCGGCAATTCTTTGTAGTGCCTCTTCCCAGGTCGCTGGGACGAACCGGTCGCCTTCCTTGATCAAGGGTGTCGTCAAGCGTTGGAACTTGAGGCCGTCGTATGCGTAACGAGTCTTGTCGCTGATCCACTCCTCATTCACATCATCGTTGGTACGCGGTTGTATCCGCATAACTTGCACACCGCGAGAGTCGACCCGAATGTTTGAGCCAATAGCATCTAGAACGTCTATAGATTCAGTATTCTTGAGTTCCCATGGGCGTGCGTGAAAGGCGTATGGTTTGCTCGTCAATGCACCGACAGGACAGAGGTCGATGATATTGCCAGAGAGCTCCGAGTCCATCGTTTTCTCGACATACGTGCCAATCTGCATGTCGTTCCCACGACCAGTTGTACCCAGTTCCTCGACACCTGCTACCTCGTTCGCGAAACGGACGCAACGCGTACATTGAATACAACGATTCATGGACGTCTTTACAAGGGGTCCGAGATCCTTGTTCTCGACGGCACGCTTTCCGGTAATTTCGTGGAAACGCGTGCGATCTGAACCGTAACGCATCGACTGGTCTTGCAAGTCACATTCACCACCTTGGTCGCAAATAGGACAGTCTAGCGGATGATTGGCCAAGAGGAACTCCATGACACCCTCGCTGTCACAATGTTAGAGCCAGCATGGTGCCTCTGTTGAAAGACTCACCGAGCTTCATGTACAAGAGGCGTATTAGTAAAGACCTTTGCACCAGGCATGGCTGGCATAGCACTACAACGACGCGTCATGAGCAAACGAGACCAGACGAATAGAAGCGCTCACCATGACGCGACTGGTTTTGGTGACCGCTCAACTTCCACCAGACACATGCTACGTCGACCTTATCATTTCCCATGCTTGGTCCTCAGCGAAAACCACTCACCGACAGTTGCCAGCAATTGCAAGTCTAAAAAAGCACGTGAGTACAGTGAGCCATCAAGTGACCTGATAGCATACGAACCTATCGTGGTAACAGAATCTTGAACTCAATTAGAACGCGATAGCAGCCCCATACAAAACAAGAAACTCACCGAGGGACGACAGAACCCGCAGCCTCACATGCCTGGATCAACGCAGAGCCTATTCACATCTCAATCCAATGCCTGGGAGATGTATTCGCCGAAACGAACCTTGTGGGACCGTCACTTCCTTGCCATCCACGGTCAGAGTTATGTCCTGCCGACGCGCAGGCGTCGAGGATATTGATCTGCGGCCTGTATTCCGCGCACCTTTTAGCAAGTAAACCAAACCGACATAGAACTGTACGGTACCTCTCTGTGACGGCGCAACCTTTCCGAGTCGCCCCGTGCAGGTCGGCCGGGAGACAAGCCTGAGCATGCTAATACGAGACACCAATTATTGTAAAAATGCGGAAGAAAAAGCCAACTTTTAAACGTCGGGAAGTTGGCTTTTTCGTTCGTTCGGATGTGAAATATTCGGTGCTCGTCACAGCGCACCACTACAACTCGTTCATCTCTACTCAGGATTTAAAGCGGAGATTCATTTTTGACGGTACTTGCCGGATTTGCCGAACATGCTTACATAATTTGTGGGTGATCTCTCTAAACTACTATGAATGTCGGAGTGGCACTGAATCAACTCAAAGGATGCCTCTTCAATCCGTTCCAGATCCATTCGACGACGAGACGCATCGCAAACTCGACGCTCTCGTGAACAACGTCTTAGATAAAGTGGAGGACTCGCCTCTTGAGATGCATCACCTCTTGTCGACGATCGTTGAACGCTCCAACGGCATCTTGGACCGCACGTGTAGTTGGACATCACGGGGTCTCCTCCGAACATACGACGAGTTGCAAGACATGTTGAGCGACGCCTGGACGCGCAAGTCATACCGTGACATTCGCTGCCTTGGTGCATACTTATCTTATTCCTTCTCTATCATCTAACGTGGACCGTCCAGCTCTCCTGCAAGGAATCGCAACCACGCCAAACTATGTTGACCCCGGATTACCAGGTCCGCTGCTTCCCGTTGTCCTCACGAACGGGCACAGACTGCATTCTTCTAGATGTACACCGCAGGCTGTCAGAGGCTTTCGATGGAGAATTCCGCGGCGCCGCTGTTGAAGGCTTCTACGAATATTTATGTTGCAATGCGGCTCAATTCGGGTCCGAACACAGGTATATCGCCAAGATCTGTTCCATCGTTCAGAGCTCGGGCACCGGAAAATCGAGGGTGCTCCTCGAAGCGAGTCGTCACTCATCGCGCCTGCGCGTGTAGCTGATCTCCACCCTCAGTTGCACAAAAAGGGTGTCATAGTACTCTACATGAACCTTCGAAAAAGCGACGACTACCGCAGTTTCCCTGCGCAGGACAGAATTCCTGCGAAATTCCTGACGGACTTCCCAGGGAGCGCGGGCGAGTACAGACTCGTTTGCTATTCTTTCTTCGCTGCGCTTTTTGAGCTCCTGACGGAACAACTTTCCACGTTGCTGGCCTCGGATAATGGCAAAGAGGGCATAAAGCATTGGGTCGAGCAGATGTGTAGCGTCAGTTACCCCCCAAGGTTCACTACCAAGGAAGACTTCTTTACCAAGCTTCCCGCTAAATGTTTAGAGGCATGGATTAACCTTCTATTGTTTACTACCAATTGACAAGTTTAGTAGTTCCGCGAGAAGATGCTCTCATGTGAATCTCTCCATTTTCGTCAGAAAATGACTTGCTGACTGCCAGTGAATCTTGTTAAACTGTAACTCACAAGTTTCGGAGATGTGGTTCTGTTATATTCGGGAAGTATTCTCCAGGTTATCCAAATGCTTACAAAAGATTGTCCCAAAGGACTCAAAGGGGCCTGCGGTGGTGATTACGATAGACGAAGCACAGGGACTTACGACTGGGCGAGGAAATTATCGCCCACTCGATGTCCTGTACACATTGGTAAACGAGTACTCCCATTATGGCGGAGACCCTCGAGTTTGGGTAGTGTTTGCTTCGACGGACCCTAAGATTAACGACGGCAGAATCCCAGAGAATAGTGAGGGTCGCACTTTTGTGATGATGGTATGCTGGTCTCACGATTTCAGCCAAAAGTAGTCTCTTTTCACACCCCGGCAGCGAATTATTCATGCCTTACACTCAACTGGGATGGGACCAAAACGCACTTGGCCTCGAAGATGTTGCCGTCGATGATATACCCAAACTTCAACACATCTCAGGCTTTGGGAGGCCCATGTACGGTCCCTTTCATGATCTCGGGTTGCTACGCTGACCATGGTACATAACGACAGGTGGAATTCGCTGCTGAGCGTTCCTACAGCACGGTCCATGATGTTAGACATCGCTTCCTTGAAACTGTGTGGAGGGGAACCCTTTGATACATACGAAATCAGCCACGTACTCGCGGTGTTTTCTCAGCGATTCGGGGTGAACATCGCAATTGGACACCCAGAATCCGGTTCGTACGTGGAAGGTGGTATCGACAAGCACCTCCGCATCTGTCTAGGGATGACCTTGGATCGTTGCTGGAAGTTTACATGCTATCCATCCGAGCCTTTGTTGTCGTGTGTGGTCGCACATAATCTGCACGATGTCCCTGGTAACTTGGGAACCGCCTTGGAGACTTTGGAGAAGGTCGTGCGCCATGACATGGTTGACTTGGGTCAACGCGGCGAGCTCACGAGTCGCCTGCTCTGGCTTTTGAGCAAGGACCTGTACGTACGTGATCACCTTCGCGAGCCCTGCGAAGTCGTCACCAAGACACCAGACGAAGAGCTTCTTGATGCAAAAGTGGTGGATTGCCAGCCGATCCCTGTAGTCGATTGGCTCGAATTCGTTTTTGGACAGCAGATCTGGGAGAAAACTCAGGGGTCTCTCGTTCGTGAACGTTTTCAGCATGCCTTTTTGAACTTTTCGCATTGGATCTGTATGGAGAGCACGATTGCGACAGAAAATCACATTGAGTGAGTCTCGGTTTCAACGTCGTGTTTGGCCTAGACTGACTTCCCATGTGGCAGGCTGTTTGAATGGGCACTGCGTCACTGGCAGAGAACGAGCGCCGTCCAGTGTTGCCCCCAGCAACCTCTCATAGACCAAATGATTCCAATCTATTTCAAAGAACCCAGCGCTACTGCCATGCCAGACAAACAAAGAGTATCGCACATCTTCATTCGCAACAAGACCCTGACACGCGCGCATTCCAAAACCCGTCTATCCGAGTTCACCCGCAAAGACCCCTTGTTTGCCCCCCTCGGGCTCGAGGAAATGCGCCAGGCATCGGATGCGGACGCGCTTCCCTACATCGCCATCCTGGCCGACTTTGGGCAGCCGTCCGAGTTGGCGGTGACGTACACCGAGCACGACGTGGACGATCGGTGCTTGCGGATTTACGCTGCAGGGATCGATGCGACCACCTTTCCTTTTCTTGCGACGCGACCGGACGTCTTGACGACGCTCCAGAAGCTCGTGCGACGCCAGCAGGTGCCTGAGGTCGATACGCCGTTTGGATCGTACCTGGCTGGACGGTTCGAGTTTGGGGTGACCGCGTTGCCGAGGCATATGGTTTGGGAGCAAGGAAGGCGCGTCCCGGAGGTGCCATGCGGCGAGTCTGATGCTAGTTGATGAGTCGATGGGGGTAGTGTAGCAGCTTGGTATGTAGTACGATGAAGTGTAGACGATGCAACAGACAAATAACATGCACTCTTGGAGCACAAATTCCTTCAACCTGAGCCATTCTCAGGACACACTTGGGTGTAATGGCAGTGGCGAGTGAGGGTCTTGTCGTGAGAATTGACGAGAGCCAAGGTCTCTTCCTCAACTCGGACGAAACAGACCCAAATCCGAGCTGGCGGAAGTGGTGAAACCTTTCCCTCAGAGATTTTCCGCGCTCTCTTGGACCACCGCAAGCACGTACTCGAGGCACCCAACGCTGAACCGTCCCATCCGGAGGCAGGAGAGCAGACAGAAGAGACTACGAGACAGGTGGAGCATGCGCTCAAGTATAACCCAGAGATGTTTACTAAAAGAAAGACTCTGCTCTAGTGAGTCGGTTTCGTTAGTTGCATGTGGAAAATAGGGTGGTAGTTGCTCATGTCAAGGGCATTCTCAGTAGCGTTCCGGCAGAAGTGAACTCGCATCCTAAACCCGTCACGGCATTGCGGGAACCATGGGCGCAACTTTGAAAGTACGACGAATGGACCAAAGTCTCGTGTTGTCTCTCTCTTGGGCTGACACTGGCATAATATTGATGTAGTCAGTCCAACATCATTGCGGAAGCGTCCAGGTACGTTTGTGATTGCATTCCCCCTCTCCACTGTGCTTACTCGTCTGCATGTGATGCAAGACCATGCACCCCTTGGTCATAAGATTCCCTTGGAGGTGTGGGGACCCCCAGGATTCTTGGTAGTGTATGCGCACACCGCACTTCCTCTACTTGCCATCTTCGCTCACAGTTATGGAGGTCTGTCCCACTCTCGCATCCTTCGTCACCGCCAAGTCATACCCGTGCTTGTGTCATCCGTTGCATACTAGCGGGGGCAAAGACGTCCGCCTCTGGGCACTCTCAAATTTCACAAAGCTCGTAAGGCCCTCCACCAACACGTTCCACATATCAAAGAATGCAAAGTGTCGTTTATGAACACGCGCTCCCGGACGAGGCGCGCGCATTTTGGATGGACGCGGGCATAGACATGACCCACCCGTTTCTGCTCCCTCTGACTCCGGTCCTTTGTCATCGTCGAGAGGTGGATCTTACCACGTCGCACGTTACCAGTTTAGAATCAAGGTTTCCTGATATCCTAAGGGGTGCACCGGCTGTAAGCGCTAGAGCAAGATATCCCCGAGAGCCATGTTCGGGCGCTTGTCAGTGTTGAAACGTCAAGGGACCAGGGAATTTGGTTGTTGGACGCTAGTAGGGGAAAACGTGGACACTGGATGCTGCTGCCATGACACAAAAGTGATGAAGAGATCGCGCGTGTAGGCGCGGGCCAATCTCAAAAAGGGTAGTTAGCGACTGGATGAACGAGGCAGGACGTAGTGGGGTGCGTACAAGGCCTACTTTTTGTAGAGTATCGCAAGTTGGTAGACAAAAAAATAAGGTGAATAAAAAAAAGGCCCACTGCGAATACGAACTCGCAAGGTTTGATAAACATCAAGTGTTGAATAAGCCAAGTGGGCAATTGTAACAAGCCCAGTTACATATCATAGCCCGAGCTCGTTAGACATGACCTTTCGCAGATAGTGTTAGCACTACCCTCATAGACTACACCGTACGTTCTCTCGCTCCTCCGCATCTAACGTCGTATTCTAATTTTGTGCAAATGGTCTAGCGTGGTGGCCAACATTTGCCTATAGCCATCCAACCCATACCCAAGGGACTTTATCACGTTCATCCGCCTACTGTTTCCGTGTACCACTCAAACTGACCCTTGCTCCAGTAATTCCTCCAGCAGGCGCCCCAAGTCGATCCGGACACCACACTGTACACCATCTTTTTCGGTATCAAGGTTAGCCCGTTCTCCGAGCCCAATTCGCCGTAACTAATGGATAGCCTCCACTGCCAGTAAGCTCGAGTCTATTAGGACCAGGTATTGCTCAAGTACAAAGCAGAAGAAAACATTTCCGCAAAGAAAATAAATAAATAAAGGGGCGTGTCGTCACGTTTCATCATTGGAATAGTATAGCAAACGGATCAGGACTTTGTCGTCCTTCAGCAGGTTGTCGAGAGCAGAAGAGACGACACTCACTCCTTGTGCACCTTGATGCCGCCCACAGCGCGCTTCGGGTGCGGATCGAAACACCGCACTATCGCTCAGGCTCTCCGCGAGGGACACAGGCCCACAAACACCGACGAATATGCCGCTGCGACCGCCGGTAGCGTGGCCATGAGGAGGGTGATGCCTGGAGGTAGGTAGATACAATCAAACTGTGGGTTGACGTGCGCGCGTAGAAGACTGAGATGTGAAGACGCGTGGTGGTACTCTGGGAGAGGAATGTCGCGAAAAGAGGCATCATGGGGGCCAAAGAACCTGGAGGGCTCCGTGAGCGCTGTGGCCATGCAGCAAGAAAAACACACAACCTAGGGTTGGCGATGCACCAAACGATGTCGATCTCCATGAGATTGCTGATTGAGCGAGATCTTGGATGGCGGACAACGCAAAGTTACACCGGAGTAGTTTGAGATGACAGTGTGCATTAACTGAGCCAGAAGACGAAACAAAGGACTTGTAGGTACTTACCACCTCATACTTCCTGGTTGTATACCGCATGGACACCAATCCAGAGCGACAACATGAGGATCCGGGGCCTCGGGCGACATGGAAATGATTTTTAAACTTACTTAAGGAGATTGTTGTGGCTTGAATGGTCATGCGCAAGCATCACGTCCATGGACCTTTTTGGACAAAGAACTTCGAGAAAGGGCCTTTGCTTGGATGTATTTTAGTGACGATTTGCACGTTGACATGTACTCCTTGTATCTGTCAAATCAATATTGTGTGGTTGCCAGACAAGGACGAGAGGGCTTACTAGATG
>JBBPTB010000539.1:0-18539 GCA_038093875.1 Boletus tylopilopsis | reverse complement strand
TGGTGGCCTTATATAGCCAAAGGTGTCGCTGTAGTATGCACCCAGAGCATCTCACTGAAGTGAGGCGGTACGTAGCAGTCCAACATTGTTGCCGTAGCATTCGTTTTGAGAGCAGTGCCGCCGCCGAGGCGCTGCCAATGTGAGGCACTTAGTACTGTCTTCCCGCGATCTCCTTTACTGATATTTTTATCTGTTCAGTTTCACAGGACACTAGGTGTCAATGTTAGCATATTGGCAGAGGTCAAGGAAATTTACATGAGCCGCCGTTCGTACTGCCACGTTCGCTGCTGAAGAAAGGTTGAATTTGGCTATATAAGTGACATATGAATGAAGTAGGAGTGCTCGATCGTCGTCACCTCATTGTCAGCTATCTTTCAAAGCGGAACATGATCTGCCCGGTATGATCGCTGGATCACTTGATGCACCAGTGCCATGCATAGCTCTCGCCGACACCGCTATTGGCGCCAGTGGTTCGGATGGTAACTAATAATAGCAAGGTAATGAGTTTGCTTACCTGCAACTGTCTCGCCGCGTACCTGCTCGCGAGCAACAGTTTGTGACTACCAAAACGGGAATACCGTTCCCCACCTTGCGATCACCATTTTCTTCGAAAAGCTGTTCCACCGCGGTCAAGTATTTATGTATCCTATGTACCTGGAGATAACTTGCCGCAATTTTTCCACCATTTTGATCAACCACTGTTTGTTGCATTGTCGCCCATCGATGCGATCGTTTTTTCCGCGTGTCCTGAATTCACAGGGTCGCTTGCGGGTACAGCTTCCGTCCACCTCCGTCACCATGCTCCGAAGAAAACCAAGGGTGTCCTGAGAACAGCAATGATCGACATCATGGCTACCATATCCGACTACATAGCTCTGGTCCACTGCAAGTCAGTGGTTGCAAAAGAATTTGTCACCCCCCTCCGAGGACACACGTGCAATATCAGTAGATGTTCACGCGCTCAAGGGACAAGAAATCCTTCTGAACATATTCAGCCAATGCTTCTCTCACCCCTCGAGGGGCGCTGATTCCGATCTAACCAAAAAACATGTCGCGTGTCTCAAGATCCAGACTCATGCAATCAGACATCCTGCCCTTTCAGAGAATGACTCAGAGAGATGATGAAGACACGATGGTTGAGGAGTCACACCGCCTTCCTGGACGGAGTTGTTTTCCAACATGGTGACACTAGTAGGTTCTAGAACACGCAAATGATAACGCCTATCCCTCCATTCCATCATGATAATAGAGCCTTGATGGCGTGGGCCATGCAAAGCAGTGGACAATCCCATTGCAGGCGCCAAGCTCACTGTGCATGCGTCAGATACAGAAATCATGTTGAAAATATTCGGTCACTGTCGTCCGCCTTTTCCTGGACCAGAGGTTCGGACGCTCTGATCAACCGGCCCCGGCTAGAACATGCTATACATACAAAAATCCAGCCCTCGATGTACTCTGCAAAAATAAGTGTCAGTGATACCCATCGCCACTTGTGGCAGGATGTCTTCCAGATGCATATTATCATCGTCTAGAACCTGTTTACTCCTACAAGGTAAGACGAGTCACGATATAAATTTGTTAGTTACATATCGCTTGACCAACATTTCCTTCCCGTTTTATGCAAACCTTGAAGTATTGTGCTCCGCAGATCCAGGGTTGCACACGTCGCATCCAAGCGAATATGGGCTTGTCTTGCAATCCATTACAACTTTTAACCCCCCCCTAGCCACTCTGCAATCCCCAACCACCGAGATCTCTGTCTGCTCAAGTTCGTGGGCGAGCAGAATCCACGTATTTGCAGGGTTCCCTTGAGCTAGCCCCCAAGTCCCCCCTTGACCCTAGAAGTCTATTTACGTTATTCAGATGTGGTACTCGACAAATGATTCTCTGGCTACTCTGGCAAGTGGCAATGCTTTTAAATTGAGACGGTGAATTGCGATAGACTGCGGACATTTCCAGGCAAAGGTACGTTGGGACACGCTTAACGACAAATCTTTCGTGTAGGCAAAACTTGGGGTCACGCGTACGGAGACAGCAATACAGCGCACACATCAAGGCACTTCCTACAGTGTAACTGGCGTCGGCGAGCGATTCGGTGCTAGTAGCGAGTAGGGCCCATCACGGATTACCAGTATTTCAAATGCTGTACTCACTATTTGACCCTACGCGGTGACCTCGACGATCGCAGGACAGTTCACACAGGTTTGTCTCGTGCTCACCCATGATTCCATTTCGGCCCTCGCGCGTAACTGCCCATGATTTCCTTGCTGGTTGAACGAGAACAACACACGAGCGAACGTAGTTCCCAAGCTCTACTTGGGCCATGACCTTTCATTACAAGACATCACAACTCGTTACTCGTTACAAGAAATATACGTATCGTATAGTAATAAGTAAGATTAGGCTACTCCGATCTAGTCCGCTCACTGCCCGTAGGGGAAGTACTGCTCACATGTCGGGTCACCAAGTGCTTGATAGTACGTGACCAAGTTCGTCTTGATTGCCGCCTCGAGCTCTGGAGTCGGGTTTGGGTACAACTGATGCGTCGCGTTGACCTGCTTCTGGTAGAAGTAGCAGAACTGAAATCGGATTAGCATCATCGCCCGACTAGTCACGACAGAGGAAACACATACAGTAGCAGGGTCTTCTTGGTCCACCACATAGTTGTTGACACCTTGGTTGTTACCCGGCTTCGCACCGATCATATTGATCACAGAGTATGTCAGGTTCTTCACCATGGGGAATTCGAACGGGCCATTGCGACGGTAAAATCCATCGGGGAACCTGTGGAAGTCGAAGAAACTCCGCGCAGCTTCCAGGGTAAGAGGCATCGAGCTGTCCACCGTCTGGTTGTTGACAAACATCCCCAGGAAAAATGCAGTCTCGGCAATGCCACCGAGGAACCGCGGCGTCCCGAATGCAAATTCTGGGTTACGTGCGATGGAATCGTTGATACGGATGGCCCTGTTCAACGCTGCTGCTTCGAAATTGATCACGCCGTTACCGACTGCGTTGGCCGCGACGTTGAACTGTGAAAGGGATCAGGGAATTTGTATGCATAGTGTCTAGAACTTGTACGTACCGCATCGAACAATGTCGCATTGAAATCGAAGTTGTTACCAAAATAAAAATCGTTACGAGTCAAGCTAGCATCGCCTAGAATCAATGAGTACATGATTACTCGTGCGTGGGTGCAGAACCTGTACCTTCAAAGGTACCGTGAATGTCAAGACCTCCTACGTGCTGGCCGTCAGGTGTGGTTATGTTGGATCCAATGGTGACCATGTTCGTCAAATGATTTCCGTTAACAATAAATCCCGAGTAAGCGAGGAAGGAAGCAAATTGGTGTCCCATGTTGAAGCCTGTGACGTTTACATCAATATCTCGCAGAGAATGTCTGCGGGATGGTTTGCATACCCTCTTGAACCGCAGTGATGATATCACCGGGTGTGGTGACACCAGTACGGTTGATGTACTGTGCAAATAGTGGTGATGATCAGTCAATCGGTTCACCGCCAGCAGTTCTGAGTACTTACCCCATGAGATGCCAGGGTGTTCAATCCTGGGCAGGGACCACGAATGTCACCCGGACGGAGAGGTTCAAAGGGATGTGCGGCGTCGAAGACCAGCTTGGAGGAAGTGTCGTTAATGGGAGGTGGAAGAGGTTGTGGGCCGGCCATAGTACTGAATTGTCGTGTGACAGCTCGAATCTCATCATGAGACAAACCAGCGAGCGAACGGTATTCAGGGAAGTTTGCAAGGTGGGGGTAGCCCAATACAAAGGGAATGATCGTGACAAGGGTCGCCAGGACTGCCTTCATGTCGAATATATGAAAAGTGAGGAAGAAAAGTAAGGAAGAACGAACTGATGAGAAGGGGTTGACTCCTGGCGGTCTTATATAGCCAAGGGTGCAAAGCTGATCGCTGCATGCATCCAGAGCGTCTCGCTGAAACGAGGCGGTACGCAACATTGTTGCCGTAGTACCAGTGCGAGGCACTTGGTAGTGTCTTCCCGCCATTCACTGGCAACAAAGAACCTATTAATAATTGTTTACTGCTGAGCAGTTTGCCAATATTTTTATCTGCTCAGCTTCTTCATAGGACGCTGGGTGTCATTGTTAGTAGATTGACAGCCATCAATGGTTCAACATGAAATTCGATTTACACGACCAACTTGAACATCCGCCGTTCGTATTGCCACCCTCGCTGCTGAAGAATGGTTCAAACCGGTTATGGGGCATATGAATCAAGTAGGTTCCTAGTACTCATCATCTCATCGTCAACTATTCTTAGCGGAACATACTTAGTCTGCCCGGTAGGATCGGTGGATCACTAGCACTTGATGCACCGCCGACACCACCATCACCACCACTGATGGCAACTATGAATAGACTCAAACCAACAGCATGCCTTGGAAAAAGGTAATGAGTTTACGTACCTGCGAGTCTAGCGTACCCGCTCGCGAGTGAATAGTGCACAAGGTTTGTTTGACTACCAGAATCGGCCTAGTTATAAGTAGCCGTTCCCCAACTTCCCATGACGTTCTTCGGTGGAAAGCTGTTCAGCCGGTCCGAGTCGACGGTATGTATCCTATGTGCCTGGAGACAACTTGCAGCACTTTTTTCCACCACCTTGATCAGATACTGCTTGTTGCATTGTCTCCCATCAACGCCATCGTTTTTTCCGCGTCCCGAATTCACAAGTCCGCTTGCAGTTTACAGCTTCCGTTGGCACCTCCGGACGACCCGGAGACATCCTGAGAACGGCAATGATCGACATCACTGACTACATAGCCACCGTTTGGCCCACGTTGCGGATATTTGTCACCCTCCGAGGATCAGTAGACAATGCCATCACGCACTCGAGATACAAGAAATCCTCTGACAATATCGCTCTTGCTCAGGGGCGTTGATTCCGATCCAGACGCAGATATCTTGCTCTGAAAACGACTTGACCAGTGAGATATCAATCCCGATTGTAAGAATGCGACGTGGCAACCTAGATATTCATCTTTCCAAATCGCGTCTCCGCTTTTTCCGTTCGCTCCCACTCGCATCGTTACGTTGCACAGACGCCGCAGAGGCAGTGGCAGTGGCAGACGAGGGCTCAGCCTCCATCTGCCGGGCTTGGATGACCCTATTCACAGCCTGGCGTCGCACTTTCTCGGGTACCTTTTCCCAATATACCTCTTCCTTTTTCCCCCGAACCATCTCCATCACAATCGGCTTGTCGTCCTCGAGAGGCATCCGGCCTATCGCGTCCAGTCTGTGGGTCTGCACGATGGGTTGCATGTCAAACAAGGCCAGCAATCGTGTCGCGTGGGTGGGTAATGCCAGACGGAGGTAACACTGTGCACATATCCCATGATGAGTCCAGTCGCACACACACAAGGAGGCACGCACGCACCGTATCCATGCCTTTAGTAAAATCGACATAGTCGAGCGCGGTCGCAGGCGTGTGACCATCTCCGAGGCCAGTCCCGCTTTGCTCGTGAAATGCTTTGCCAAAGAGTGATTTGAGCGTCGTCTTGTTCGTGCTCATGTGAATATTGCGCACAAAGACAAGGCAATCGAATGGATACGGTGAAGAGCGCGTCGTCTGACTCTGCGTTTGCAATTCGGGTAAAGCAGTGGGTTCATCACCGTCGGGCATGCCTTGATCGGAGTGGTGCATTGCTGTCTCCGCACGCGTCATCTCTTCAATGAGGGATTGCTTGTACGACATATATTCGTCGTTCAGTGCATCCCAGCGTGCCTTGGAGATGGCCCGCACCCCATGCTTGCACGCTTCTTTTACGATGGGCGACGTGTCTTCGTCGTCATTGTCGTTGATGAGTACACGACGCCAAGGCCACGCGGAAAGGACGGCTTCGAGGTCTGGTTTGGTGGAAAAAGTGACGAGGGCATATCCCTTGCATTTAGGCATGTCTCCGGGCTTGTCAAGGTAGTGCGGTGGAAGGGTGATGCATTGCACGCGGAGGCCTGATTCTGCGTCCGCGTTTGTCTCGGAGAGCAACAATTCGGCGAAACGTGCGGTGCCTCCAACGGTGCGGTATTGCGGCGGTATGCACTCCTACCGAGACCTGAGATGCACGAGCCAATCAAAGAAGCGACAGAGAACCGTACCATGTATGCTGTCATGTCGTCCCACTGAGCACGCGTCCACTCCCTCGATGCCCGATGACGCAGCGTCGCCCAGTCCCTCCGTCGTACTTCATACCCACCGACGTCTTTCTTGCGCGACGTTTTGCCCGTGCCGCACCAGACCAACGAAGAGGCAATTGAGGAAGAGGTGATGGGGAGACGCATCCGCACCTCGAGGGTACGGCTCGCGTGTGTGCGGAGGGCTTTCACAACCTCGGTTTCGGATGGGTCAGACTCGCTGTTGGCGAGCGCGAGTGAGCCCCGAAATGGGGTTCGACGGAGGAGGTAGTTGACAGGCACGTCTGTGAATGCATGTGTTGGCGAACACAGCGCCGGTGACATCAAGGAACGTACATCCAGCGTCGTCGGGAGAGACATCGTCCTGCAAACACGCCTCGAGCTTCCAGCGCAGGTCGGGGTCGAGCCAGATGTTATAGTCGGAGAGAGCGAGCGAGACGAGCGACGCAATGTCCTGCGTCAGGGTGACATGCTTGGGATGAGGCGGCTCGACGGCTTTTTCTTTGCCCTTGCGCTTGTCGTCGTGGTCATCGTCAGTGGTGGGGTCTGGCGGTGGGGATGGGGATGGTCTGGAGATGCCTTGCCATTCTTTCGCGCACTTGGAGACAGCGCGTGGAACGAACGCAAACGGCGTTGTCATCAGTCAAGTTACACTACAAACACTTTTGTAAAGCCATTATGTAGTACTAGACTTCGACCTCACTCTCGTACACGAACGTTCCCTGTGCAGAATTTGTTAGCACAGTGCGAAAAAGCAACAAAACAGCACTCCGATTGCAAATTACGACCGTCATCCAGCTGCTCGAGTTTGTATCGCACTACGAGCGGTTAGCAGCACCGAAACACTCGCTGGAAGCGACCAGAGGTTTACTAGGTGGCAACACAGAACGAGCACGCACAGCAGCTGTCGAGTGTACTTGTTCTCGTCCTCTGCGCTGCAGACCAGAAAAAACATGTAAAACATATACTGACCAGCTGGCAGTGACCAAAGTCAAACTCGGTAATTGCCACGATCACCCCACGGTCCGAGTCGACACGTCCAGGTTCATCAACTGGGACAACTTCGTTTTCAGTTCACTCCTGTCCGAGTAGAGCTGTTCTTCGCCGTAAGAGGCGCTCCCAACTATCCTTGTCGTCTTTAATCGGACGCAAGAGACCCAGACGAATGGGGCAGAGGTCTTGGAGGTTATGGGGTTACGCAGGTTGATTGCTCATTTCATCGACAGCACGCGATTTGCCCCGAGGATTGGACGACGGGGCAATACTTGGCGTACACGCCACATCGAAGGACGTTTGGACGTGATCCCAAAAGGCATGGGCAGCGTCTCGAACATAGTCTTGTTCCTAACCTCGTTTGGGCGATAGGCATGAACAGGGGTCAGCGACGAAGTGACTGATATCATGCGTCACTGCTCACCAGATACAGAATGTTCGGGTGGCTCTTGAAAAGCGCCTCGCGCTCGCCTATGCCAATCTCGCTTGCATGAAAGTGGTCCTTGGACTGTTTGGCGACCGTCGCAAGGATGAACGGAGCAAGATGGTTGAAGTTCCCGGGTGTTATCGTTTGAAAGACCTCAGAGACATGCTCGTCCAGTCTTTCATACTCTCCTTCTTTGAAGTCATCCGCGACCAACTCGAGGTTTATCGATTTGAAAAGAGACACTAGGGGACTCCTCTGACAGAAATTAGGGGTATTTACCAACGATTCTACGCTCAAACCTGTTGAACCCAATGTGGTGGTCACAGTTTCGAAGGTGTGGTGGACACTTCCATCTTGATCTGCGTTGCAGACGCAACAAGCCGACAATGCACCACATCCCATATCTACGCCACGACATCAGCCATGCAGCTCATGCCTGTTCCTCGACGCGTCACACCCACCTCGATACGCGCACTCCACATCCGCGTCCCAATCCCCACGCTCGTATTAATCAACCTGAGTCGATCACCCCTGTGCATCACAAGCCCCGCGTCGCGTAAGTAAAGCAAAACGACCTCGCAGCACAAAACCCGGACGTACAACCGTGCTGGCGCGTGGTATACCACGCTGATGTCCTGCGACGCGCCCACCATCGCCTTTCCTCCGTCTAAAAACGACATGACAATGATCGGGAACATCGTACATCTTTTTTTTTTTTTCGAAAAAAAGGGTCTTATATATGACGCAGAGCGCAAGCAAGACGTAGGACGTACACGTCCACGAGATGCACGATACACCCACTATGCATCGCGCCCGCCCCGTTCATCATGTCTACACGCCGTCGACGACACGTGAGCGTACAGACGGTGAACCGAATTCGAACCAGACCTTGTGTGACCGTCATCTCCAGCACCACCCTCGCCGCGCGCTCCGTCGGTTCGTCGACGTGAGGCATGATCGATACCTCGACGAGGTCCAGCGCTGACGCCGTGCGCGTCCCGAAGCCGTTGTTTTTCACAAAGGACAGCCAGTACTGGACGAGTTCTGCGGGGGGGGCGTGCGTGAGGTCCATGCGCGGCATGTGCCACGTAGGTCGTAAACCGTACCTTTAACTTCGAGAGTGGCATTCCCGGAAACGCACTGGTCGAGTTCTTCCGATGTTTTTGCCTTGTCCATCATTGCCCGTCGACCGGGCGGCTTGGGCGTCAAAACGCGAGATCACGCAAAAATTTCACACCGCATTGAGACAGGTTTAGTTGTGGCGCTGCGAACATTTTTCGAGACCAAGACAGTTGTTGGAGTTTTTTGCCCACACAAGACCACTCTGATTACCGGACCAGTTCGTACGGCATTGGCTGGAAGATTAAAGCCCAAATGTTGATGACATTTTGACTGGATACAGATAAGATCAGGCGAACAAGATAGTCATGTCCAAATCGCACTATCATCTACTCGTCGTCGGCCCATTGGTCATCGGTGGTGCGAGACCACTGAGAAAACTTCGCGGCACCGAAGACACGCCTCGCGCATAATTTTGGCTCGTATGCACCTGCAGCGATACATAAACACCAAAACGTGCAAACATCCGCACGGAATCGACATACCAGCTCGTCAAATATGATCGCCGGCACCTTTTTGTCGCACAGCGTCGACCCAGGGTGAATTTTAACGACAAGGTGGCCCATGAGTTGCTTGTACGACCCGTCCGGCTGTAACACGGCGCTCTGCTGCATCAGCCCAGCCGTAAAGCATCTCAACACGGGCTCTTCCATGTCGCTCCTCGATGCTCTCCAATCGAGTTCCACCCTCTGACATGCCACCCTCAGCTGATCCCTGATTTTGAGCGCCTCCGAAAAGGTGCGTTCGTTCACGTAATGTTTCCGACACCATTCTTTGCGCTCGCTTTTAGTTGCGCTGGTTGCAACGTCTTGGTAGGACCGAAATGCGTTGAGCATTGTGAGGTGGTCACCACTAGGGTGTCGGAATTTGCGCCGAGCATCTGTGACAGCATCTCGTTGGTCGGAAATGTCGTGAAAAAGTTTGGACGAGCAAGATAGCAACGAGACGATATCGATTACTTCAGACGTGCACCCGTACGTTTTTGACGTGAGAATGATGCGAGCAAGGGGGGGCTCAATAGGAAAGGCGGCCATCTGACGGCCAAGGGTTGTCAGAGTCTTGGAATTATCCAACGCACCTAACAACCAGAGCAGTTTCAGGGCCGAGATCACTGCATTACCATTAGATTGAGTGTGAGCATGCACAAACGAACGCGCACCAGACAGGATTTCTGGTGGATCCATAAATTCCACTTCTTCTAGGTCTTGACCAAGACATTTGAGCTCTAATACACTCTGTGTTAAGCTACAGCGGCGAATCTCTGGCTCTGCAGAGATCGACATATTGTTGAACGCTTCCTCGGTATACAGACGAAAACAGGAACCAGGGCCCTGTAATTAGTCAACGACAGTGTCAAGAGAACAATGCGGAATATACCTCGCGTCCTGCACGACCGGCGCGTTGCGTGGCGGAAGATTTTGTGATGTCACGGGTCAATAATGTATCGATTCCTAACGTTGAAATGAGCGACCCAGCTACACCTACGAAAAAAAAGGACCCTCACCGCAACCGTCATCTTTTGACATGTATTTCCTCTCCTTGCATTTTCCAGTGTCAATGACATACTTGACGCCAGGTATCGTTAAGGACGTTTCAGCAATATTTGTTGCCAAAATACACTTTCTCGTGTTGGATGGTGTGGATGCAAACGTTCGTGCTTGTTGGGAGGGCGGTAACGACGCATACAGTGGACATATCGTTACCTAATTGGACACTCGAGTTAGGGTGGGCAATGTATGTGAAAGGACGTGCCTGCATGCGCTCTATGGGAAGGCGTTGGGCATACAGCTTGATAGATTTCTCTAGACTTTCGATATCTTCTTGGCCTGTTCGACATGACGTGAGTGGCGACAAATGGGCATACAGGCACGTCTTATTGAACGAGGCAGACCTGGGAGAAATATGAGTACATCGCCTGGTGGTTTGTCTACATGTATCTGAAAGAACGTCCGTAGTGCAGAGTCGATATAGTCCGTTTGGCTAACAACTGTATGGAATATCTGGACAAGATGTTGACGGCCTTTTATGTACAGAATGGGAGCACTAAACGCTCGTGAGCAAGTCGAAGCAAGCGAGAAAGATAAACATACTTGTTGTAGAATCTGCTGAATTTTTCTGCGTCAAGGGTGGCACTCATGACGATCAGTTTGAGTGGATTTGACGACTTGCTCTTTCCCTTGGCGTCATCGACTTGGTTTCTCTTTGCTTGTATGGACTTGAGGTTCGCAATCAAGAAATCTGTGCGGAGGGTGCGTTCGTGGGCCTCGTCGAGTATGATGACGCTATAGCGAGACAGCGTGGGGTCTGAGAGCAGCTCGCGCACAAGCATACCATCAGTGACGTATTTTATTTTCGTCTGGGCCTGACAGGCTTCGTCGAACCGCACCGAGTAGCCGACAAGTCCGCCGACTGCGACATTCTGCTCTGCAGCAACGCGGGCGGCGAGGGCGGTCGCCGCCACCCGACGGGGTTGTGTTATGGCGATCATGCCGTCACCAGCGATACCAGCTTCGAGGATGTATTGGGGTACCTCTGTGCTTCATGGGGACTAGTGAGACTGTATTACTTGGCGCAGCGAACGCGCATAACGACGTACGGGTAGTCTTTCCGGAACCTGTTTCGCCGAGAAGAACGGTGACATCGTTGTTACGGATTTCGCGCACGAGTGCCTCTCTGCCTGGGAGCGGAGATGAGGATCGGAAAAAAAGAGTTTTTATTGATGAATTTGTTTACCTTTTGCTATCGGGAGTTGTTCACGCTGTTTTTGAAGGGGATTTTGTTTCCTGAGCCCGTCGTCGTGCAAGCGGGCCTTCTTCCTCGGCGTGAATGTCGACGAGGAGGACATGTGTGTCGGTAAAACGAGTGCGATTCAAAGCGAGGTAGTCTAATCGGGAAACCCGGCAATACAACTATTTACCGGCTACGATAAGTAGGCCCGCAGCTTGTCGAGCGCACGGTATCTGTGCGAGATCGAATTCTTGACCTCCTTGCTCATCTCCGCGTAGCTTGGCGGTGTAATTATTAGCATAAATGACTGGCGTAGCGGTAGTAGAGCTCACGTCTGGTCATAGCCTTTGGGCTGGAACACTGGGTCCCAGCCAAACGTACCAGGGCCTCGTGCAGGCACGATCGTACCGTCCGTTCTGCCCTCAAACAGGACGGGCTCAGAGCCCGGGCCGGCACTGTACGCAAACGTGCACAGAGCATACGCATCCTTGGATTGAAATCCAGCGAGAAGGTTGTTCAAACCTTATCACTTGTCTCAGCCAAGGGTTCTATCAGAACGCGCGGAACAAACCGTCATGTCCGATGTTCTTCATGAAATGCTTGATGTAGGGCCCAGGAAGACCACCGAGGGCTTCGTAGCACAGTGCCGTGTCCTCCGTGATGCACGCACGTCCGAGCTAGACGAGCGCAGTGAGAACGGTGTTAGTGAAAAAAGAAATCGCCTCACCAGCTCAGTTGCCCGTCGACATTTGGCTCTGGCTATTTCTTGGGTGGTGCCCTGCAGCTCGGGAACTGGATAAAACAGCAAGAAGTTAGCGTGCGATGCAGCGACGAGGCCAACTCGCTATCGAGTTCCTGCGAATCGATTTCGATCGGGCAGAGAATGTCCTTGGTTTCTATCAGCTTGTTTGCATTTCCGGTCACGAAGGCTACGGTCCACTAGCGCATCAGTACGAGCGGCGGCGTGAGTCGGGATGATTAGCCGTACTTAGACGTCGCGTAGCCATCGTGATTGAGGTTGATAGCGGCTGCGAATCACGAGCTGGGATGACCCAACTCGGTTGAGCCACAACGACCCTGAGCACGCTGCTGTCCCCGACTATCGACGTCGTTGGCTGAGACCAACACTCTGAGTCTGACCGTCCTCGTAAAAAAAAAAGTCCCCTCCCCCCCAAAACTATCCCACCCGACCCGAAACTTGCCCCATATTCACTCGCTCAGTCCCCTCTGGCCTCGATGCCCGAGTTCGTTTACGCTCTGCACAACTTCGTGCCCGAACACGAGGACGAGATTGCGTTCGAGGCAGGCCAAGCCATCGAGGTCGTCGAGAAGGACGACCAGTACAACGACGGCTGGTGGCAGGTGAGCACTCATTATACCCCCCTCCCATGTGTCCACCGAACGCGTGGCCGGCAGTGTGCCCACACAGTCTGCACGTTGTCCTTGGACCATGTCGCCGTTCATTCTTTGCTTACCCTTCTTTCGTTTCAAGGGGCGTAATACCGCTGGAAAAATCGGTCTCTTCCCCCAGAGCTACACCACTTTCGCACCACCGCCAGCTGCGGTCTCTGCCTCCTCTTCCGCTTCCTCGACCGATCCCATCACTACCCCACCAGATTCATTTACTCCCAAACATGAATCGAGTTCCTTGATCAATGGCGACAGGGCTTCCAGGATTGGCATCGCCAATGACGAACCGGAACGCGCAGACGCTGAAGTCATGAGAGCGACCATGACTGATGTCCAAAAAGCCATCGAGCAGCTCGGAAGAAGCGACCGGGAGAGCGCACAGAGCCTCAGCTTCTCGAGCACCCGCGACGGCGACACAGACAGGGAAACGGATGGCACAGAGACAGACGGCGAGATCGGCGAGGGCTGGCATCGCAGTGCCCGGGACAAGCTTGCCGAACAAGCTCGCAAGGTCGTCGAGGAACAGGCTGCGGAGCAAGCGAGGGAAGCTCAGGCATCGTTCCACCGCACGAGAGCGCCCCCAATCGACGTGGAGCTCAGCGACGAGAGTGAGGCCGAAGAAGACGATGCTGCACTGCAGCGCATGCACCACATGCAGTCTACACGCGAACATCCACATATCCCCGAAGAAGACGAGGAGGAGGAAGCACGTCGAAAATCGATCGTATCTCAGAAACGCAAAAGCGCCATCGAAACGTTGTCCGTCGTTCCCAAGGATGTGCCTTCCTCTCCAGAAGAGGAGACCCTGCCCCACACTGCGCGGGCGAATCAGTTGCTATTTGCACGACCCAGTTCTCCGCCGAGGTCTATACGTTCTCCCGTCCCAACCACTCGACGTTCATCCAAGTCGTGGTCAGCAGCGTCACCTGATGCCATTGGTCTCGTTGCACCTGTCCCGGCCGCCCCAATGGGTGCACAGATGATTGCCAAGTCTGCCTCCCCTGAGCCAGGAGCACGAGCCACCCCCACACTTGGCGATATCCCCGCTACTCTTCCGTCCCCCGCTCTCACGGCCACCGCTCCTCGCCATCATTCCCGGCAGACTTCCGTTCAGAATAGCATATCGTCTGCTGGCAAAGGTTCTGTTACATCGGCACCAGAGACGGAAGTGCCGACGGAGGTGCCCGACAGGCTTACACCCTTGCAATGGACCGTCGATGAGGTCGTCGACTGGCTCAAGTCGAAAGGATTCAGCTCTGACGTGTACGACAAGTTCATTGGTCAGTCTGATCCCTATAGCATCCCGCGCTTGCCTCTCATGTCACCATCTCGCAGAGCAAGAAATCACGGGCGATGTCCTCCTCGAACTCGATCTCAGCCTTCTCAAGACAGAGATTGGCATCGTCGCCTTTGGCAAACGCATGCGCATCGCCAACGCCATCGCAGAGCTTCGCCGCCCGCCTTCCATCGTCCTCCCCGACCACCATCCCCAGCAAGCACATATGTCTCTGCCCTCTTTGTATCCGCATTCACCGACTGGGTCGGCGCAATACTCGTTGGGCAGCCCCATGTATACGAGCATGGGATCGACGCTCAACGGGCCACCATCGTCCACCCTGGCGGGCCCTGCAAGTTTTGACAGTCCCCGAGCAGAAGCATTTACGACCCCGCTCATCACGAAGCGCGTGTCAAGCCACTCGAGTGCGAGCGGCAGTGGGTCGGCCGAGGGTACCAATGCCGACAAAGCACCCCAAGGTGTCCTCGCAGGCCTCGGGCTTCAAGCGTTGCCAGAGACACAGTTGTCCCCGTCTCCGAGCGAGACCGGGCTCGCTGTACCACACATCAAGCCAGACGAGGCTGCCCACGAGGACCGTGGCGCACAGAGCGAGGTAAGGCATGGTCTGCGCACGTCGAACGTCGCTGATAGCTGGTTCACCCAGGGCGAGACGGCGCCAGCTCCTAAACAGTCCCGCCGACGTCTCTTTGGTCTCTCGTCGGACTCGTCCAGCAAGGATAAGGAGCAGACGCCGAGCGAATCCATGCGCTTGGCGGACCCGCTGTCGGTAGCCGCGACGCCCCGTATCAAGCGCAGTGACTCCCACGACGACGACAGCGTTGTAGCGAGACCGACGCGTACTGGTCGTTCTTTGGACATGAGCAAGAGTGGCACAGAGCGGCACAGTCTGTTTGCGGGGGCGTTTACGGCATCCATTGGTCGGTCGCGCAAGCCAGCGCCACGGGTAACATCGTGAGTGTCTTTTTCCCCCTTTTTTTGAATGTGGGTCCTTAAGCGAGGAATTACAGAACGTTGTTGGAGGACAGCAGTCCAACGGAAAAGTCGTCATCGTCGTCGGCTCTCGCGAGGCTCTACAGCAGCAGGAAATCCTCCTCGCGTACGGTCGCGTCCGACAGTTCGGTGGTTGGCAGTCTCAGGAACGGTTTCCGATCGAATGGCAGCGACGAAGCCAAGGTGGAGCGAAGCAAGTCAATGGACAAATCGCGAGATTTGGACAAGGGGGACACGCCGAAATTGAATTCGACCGAGCTCAAGGAGGTCGAGGTGTCGCGCAAGCAGACGGCAACGCCCCAGGCGG
This sequence comes from Boletus tylopilopsis, assembly GCA_038093875.1. NCBI lineage: Eukaryota > Fungi > Basidiomycota > Agaricomycetes > Boletales > Boletaceae > Boletus > Boletus tylopilopsis. The sequence continues at coordinate 3,108 of JBBPTB010000539.1, read as the reverse complement.
GTTCGCGCGGGCCGAATGCGCTCAAGCCTGGCAAGAGCATCATTGAGCAGATTGGACAGCCCGATCACCAGGGGTGGATGCGCAAAAAGGGGGACCACTATAATTCTTGGAAGCTACGGTACTTTATCATCAAGGGACCGCATTTGTACATTTTGCGGAGCAACAGCCATGCGGTGCGTTGGTTTGGGATTTGGTGTGCTTGATCCGCTCACTTTGGGGTGCAGGAAATCAAAATCAAGGGGTATGTCAATATCGTGGGGTACAAGGTCGTTGCGGACGAGAACATTGATCCTGGCCGTTACGGGTTCCGGATCGTCCACGACACGGACAAGACGCACTTTTTCAGCTCAGACGAACAAGCCACCGTGCGTGAGTGGATGAAGGCGATCATGAAGGCCACCATCGGCAGAGATTACTCGAGTACGTAGCCCTTTGCGTTGTCTTGTAACGCACGTGCGATGCTGACGCGCGTGCGCACGCAGAACCCGTCGTCTCGTCGGTCAACATTCCCACGATTCCGCTCACGGTCGCACAAGCGATGAACCCCGCTCCGAGGCCGCCCTCGCCCACCGCACGAGCGGCAACGCAAAAGGCACTGCGCCGGGATAATCCCAACCAACTCTCGACGCGAGATGCACGCGTTCTCATGGGGTTGCCGTCCGCGGACAATGGGACACGGATCGACGACGGGCATGACGTCGAGCGCCCGCGGATCGACTCATTTTTCGCAAACCAGTCGGCCGAGCGGAGCGAAAATGGACATGGCGGTGGTGGGACGACGCCCAGGAATGCCAAGAGTGCACCTCCCCGACCGTCGAGAGAAGCGCGACGGACAAATACGTCGACACAGAGCTTGTTGGACGTACGTACTTGATCATTGGCGCTCGGCGAATGCAACTTTGACGACGTCTTCAGTACGGCATCGACAGTAATTTGGTCGAGTGGGCAAACTTGCATTTGCCGCGCTCGCTGCAGGTGACGGATCCCGCCGGCCCGTTGTTTGGGGGTCTCGCGTTACTTCGGCTTGCGGAAGACGTGATGGGCAAGTCTGCGATGCCTTTGATCCCTGATACTGCGTTTCCCACCGCGGCCAACGACGACAAACTCGACGGTCTATTCCGGTTATTCGACTTTCTTCTCGACAATGATGTGAAAATGGGATCTGTTAGTATCAACGACGTTCGACAGGGCAAACGCGACAAGGTGATGCAACTCTTGAAAGCGCTCAAATCGTGGCAAGACAGACGCAAAGAAATCGTGAAAAGTCTAGCTCAAGGACCGACTCATCCAGTCCTCCTCCCCGTTTCGGGTAATTCGTGGCGATGAAGAGGGGGAGAGACTTCGTTCTTACTCCCCGTCTATATTTATGTAAAGTTTGCTTGAGATTCAAAGGACTCGACTCGTACGCTCGTTTTTCTTCTTCTCACTGTTTTGCGACATGATTTATGACCTACGATTTGATTCGCACTCGTTTGCTCACTTCTTTTTTTTTTCGGTTTCTAGCGTATTTTTCTCTTTGCGAGACCTCCAACGTTCCTTTCTTTTTACTCTGGCGCCGCTTGATTTCAGTAATAGGCGTCTGTACTCACACTTTTAGTCAGTATACTGGGTAGGAAATAAGAATTTATTGAAGAGGGAGATTTAAAGCTTGCTCGGAACGGTGCTCATCATCTTGGTATGTACACCCGAAGCTACCAGACGATGTTTGGTAACGTTCCAGATCTAAAATGGTGGTTGAGCAGGGCACGGAAGGACAAGTGTAATGAACTTGCTTCACAGCGCGACGAGAGGACACGACTACCGAGAGTGATGGTGGTGCTCACGATCCGTAACCGGTCGTTCCTAGTAGTAAAGTATTAGCGTTGAATGAGTGCATGTGTGGAAGTGGACTACGAACGTGGCGGCGGGCGCGTGGTAGAGAATGTGGAGGGACTGCGAGACGCCAATGTCACCTTTGCCCGTAGTGGCGAGGTTGAGAAGGGCGATGGGCATCGAGGAGCAGCTGTGTGATGCCCTCAAAGTGAGCCGAGAGTACGAGCAGGAGGGATTTCAGAACGTACTTGTCGATCAGCAGCGCTGAGCACGCACCGTGGATCGTGCCATTCCCGTTCAACATGTCTACATACCACAGAACGGCTTTGAGGATGGAGCGACGTATCTCTCGACAAGCAACGCACGGACCTGGTTCGACGGTGATCTCGCCCACGACGCGCCCTTCACGTCGCGCTGGCTCCTCCGCCTTGGGCACGACCGAGATTTCGGTCCAGGCGATGCGCGATGCGATCTCAGGCTCGAAGCCGCGCGTGCCTCTGGTGCGGTTCCGTTTCGCTTCGGCGCCGACGAGGTCGACGAGGGACTGTTTGAGGGGTTGGGGGGCGTTGCCCGGTATGCTAGAGGCGTCGATCCATTCGCGGGTGTCCATGTGCAAGGGTCAGTTAGCGCTCGTCCGTACGTTCCCCGCTACTACCACGGCACGTCCAAGAGCTGACTGATCCAGGCGTACAACACGTTCACGAACAGGTCTACGATAAGATTTCATATCTGCCATTTGCAGACGGTGCACGCCCTGTGTTGTGAACAACGAGGGCAGCCACGCGTTCTGCCCATGAGTCCATCCCCTGCAGCCCTCCCCTGCACAATGTCTTCCGCGACAGGCATCTTCAAGACCTTTTGTTCGTCTCGAAAACATCCAACTCGATGATTAGACCAGCCAACCTACCTAGGTAAAAGTTCACCCAGCAAGGACGATACCCCGTACAACTCAGTGACACAACCCTCTTCCCCAACAGTCCATCCTCCTCCCACCTCGCCTCCCGCAACGTGGTCATCACAGGCGAAACAGGCGTCGGCAAAAGCTCCTTTATCAATCTCGTCATCGGCGTCGACGCCGCGACCACCGCCAACGACGTCTGCGGCGTCACCACCCGCACCGGCGCCCATCTCTGGGAAACAGACACACGCACTCATGCGTTCCGCCTCTGGGACACCCCCGGTCTCGGCGAGGGCTCATTTGGGAGCGTCTCGCCCAAAGCAGCCCAGCATGCGTTGCGCGCTCTCCTCAGAGAACTCGCCAAGCAGGGCGGCGTGCACCTCCTCGTCCTCTGCATG
>JBBPTB010000538.1:0-18541 GCA_038093875.1 Boletus tylopilopsis | reverse complement strand
CATCTCCGCCCCGTCTCTGACAACTCTCCCTCCCCGTCCTCCTCATCCTCCTCCACCGCCCCCGCCGACCGCAGCCCCCCTCTAAAGTCCCTCTCGTCCAGACGGCCCCTCTCACCGAGCTCGCTCAGAGGTGACAACCCCGTTCTATCTCTGCTCGTCCCCACTCATCTCTCCCAGACGTCAACCTCAGCCAGGATGCCAGCCCTGCACAGCGAAAGTACCCCGCACCACCCACAGGCCACGAGCTCATGGCCCTCTTCCCACCCGCACCCCCCGCCAACTTCCCCGAGATGAGACCCGGCCCAACCAGCGGCTTCTTCCAGCGGCAAGAGCGTGCCTTTTTCGCTCAGGCTGGAAAGGAAATCGTACGTGTGCGCGTCGAAATCGACGTGCCACCCCCACCATCCGACGACACACAGCATCACAGCGCAAAAAGCAGAGACACCTCTGCACACGGCGGCCCTCCTCGCACCTGGCCACAGCTTCATCCACATCCATCACCCATAGCATCCCCCGATGTGTCCTATCCTCATCCAAAGCCACCCCGCCAGTCTCGCTCGATACCAGCACCCACACAATCACCTGCCGCGTTCCCTGCTTCTCCCCATGGTCAGCCACCTCAGCTCCCCCTCAATCTCCATACGCCAGCATCACATCAGGCTGCCATGACTTTACGTACGCCACCTCATGATCCACATCCTGGGACAAAAGGGGAGTTTCAGGCCCCGGAGGACTACCGAGAGGACACGGACGAAGCCTGGCGCCGACCCACGCCATACGCAGACCGTCGACGCGCTGGCAAGCACACCCGACGCGTCATTGTCCGTTGACTCCGTGAGTCCCCATCCGGATGTTGATCCGTCTTCACAGCACCTGTACGACCACCTCGCTATCGTCGCATTTGATACCTGTTATATATACCAAGTCCGATATCGTCATTATATCTGTGCTATCAGAACCACACCTTTGTATTCTTCTCCCTCTTGAAGTATTCTGCCATAACTTAAACCCCACCCCAAACGTACACCCATTTGGCACTGACCACGTGTAGTAATATTTGCTCACAACCGAGGTCGATATCACGTTGGCATTCGCGAGCGTCGTTCCACATGCTACCATGTCTGGCATCACGGAAAAGAACAGGCACTGAAATGAATTAGAAATCAAATGAAATCGCCTTTTTCCTTGAGACAAGACGAGGTACAGTCGGCATTTCCCGCGAACGCACCCAACTTCTCCTTCTCTTTCGTTTTCGGTGGCCGACTGCGTTGCCTCTCACACACTGCATGACGACGGGAGTTCGGATATCCCTTGAGCTTGACATGATGTGCCTGATCGAAAGCGAATTGACGCGTTCAGCCGTTGGATTGGTGAGGACGCGCCGCACGTTTCTGACACGCAAACGTATGCATGCCAACCAGGTGCTACGATATGTACGAATGCCCGAACCACGCTAAGCCGAGGGGAAACCCAAGTGCGGCAGCACTTCATGTATTGCCAAGAGTTTCAGGAATTTCCACTCGAACCCTCGGATCGCCACACAGCGTGGACGTCCGCTTCACCGTTGAACGCGACCAGCAGTAGTAATACCCCCAAATAAAATAAAATAAAATATATTGTAACACGGATAGCGATGCATTCTATGTATTGCGTCCGCCGCATCGCACATATGTACACGGATCGCAGATATCGATCACACCTGAGACTCCCCTTTTTTTCCCATTTCCGAATCAAACTTGGATGACGGAATGCGATGACGACAACGTTGTGGGACCTGGGTGCTAGGAACGTACGTTCTTGAATTGGGTTCCAGCGGCGCCCAAGCCGTGCTCTGTGGGCCTCTCTTTTTTTTTTTTTCTTTTTTTCTTTTTTTCCTGTGCAGTTTCCGGACCGACTCACCCACAAGTGGCTCTCTTCTTCCGAGCGAGTCTAAAATGGATTTCTCGTGGCGCTCTCCCTCGTACCGCATCGGTTCCCACCGTTTCCTTGGCTTCTCGCCGGCTCTCGAGCGAGGACACACACGTCAAAAAGGGGAGGTAAAAGGACACAATGAAAATCAAAAAAAAAAAAATGGCGCGCGCAGGTCAAACATGTTCTCACATTCAGTTCTGCGTGGAATATCTCTTAAATGTCCCGTTCAGCACGGATGCCGGTGGGGGAAAAATTTGGGAACGGTTTGCTTGAGCGAGCGTTCATCGTTGGTTTAAATATAACGGTAACAAAAAAAAAATTATTCCCATGCAAGACGGATCCGAGCGTGGTGATGACTTGATATGATATGATCGCAGTCTGGACTCGCGGAGGGGTGACAGCTTCCGCACATCCGTATCAACCAGATCCGGTTGGCGATCGCACGAAGCACGCACGATAAGAAGGCGCAGCTGAGGGGAAATGACGTGGAACTGTCAAACAATATGGGGTAGAGCGTACAGGAACCCGTCAGACGACTGCTTTAGGAGGGAATGAGAGAGGCTTAGCGGAATGAACTGACATAACGAATGGACCCAGTGATCAGCTTATCTCAGGCTCAAACCGGAGGCGCGCCAGTTCATGGCGCAGGAATGTGGTCACGAATAGATATCTGGTTGCACCCGCGCTGTTCGATCATGCCCGTCTTAGCCAGATGGCATCATTATGAGTCCGAAAGGGGTTGCGAGAGAATGGAAGCCACAGCTGCAGCGAGTTGCCCGTAAAAAATGCTAGGCGATCAATACAAGGCATTTTTTTCATTTCATTTATTGAATCATCGAGAACAAGACATGTGTTTGGCCACATGTCCACGGATGGGGCCAAGACATCATCCCCAAATGGCAAAAGCGACGACGGGGAACTCTGAGTCAAGTAATATGAACCTGAAAAGGGTCGAATCATGAAGCCGGACAGGGGAAGAAGAGGAATATATATGCCAACCTTGGCGTGCAGAGTGACAATGATTCAGGTCATTCGGTGATGCGCCGCAACGCAGTGTGGCAGTGTGAAAGTCGAGGTTGGTCGAGGAACGGGGTGGGTTCAATTACACTCGCCTGATTTGGAGGTGTCCCATGACCGGTAACCAATGAAGAGAGCTGAAATTGGTTGTCGGCTGCGAGCAGCGAGTGCTCATCTGACGCAACCGTGCGTAGGGAAAATGAAAATGGAAGGCCGTCGTGACCGCGCAAATGACTCCACGAGTAAGCGACCCTTCAAGCCAACGACTCGGAACTTGAAGTGGACGACGAACCCAGCCAACCCCCTTTCATTGTCACAAAACTGACGTGACCCCGTGACGAATCACATGACCTGGGGTTTCAGTCCCCGCGGCTCGACGGCTCGGACGGATCCGCCTATCGACGACCCATGCAACTTGGACTGGGACGACGCAAATGGTCAGCCAATATTTTACCAGTTCTCGGTTCTGTGTATTGACCCACTACAGTCAAGATCGAGCAAGGAAGCATATACTGACTTTTGCAGCATAACCGGCACATCGTGAGTATCACATACTTCGTCAACCCGGATAATCCGCGATCGTGCTCCCGATAGCCAAAAGGAAGCCAAGCGCTACCTCGATAAATACAAACGGCTCGACGCAGCCGTCGACGCATATTTTCAGGACAATGGGAACCGTCACACAGAAACGAGTGCGTCGACGAGCAAGTTGACCACACTTTTCGACAAATACAAAGGTAGCGGTGGTCTGATCGTCCCTTGGTCGTGCAACCATGGATGAACCGTGCTGTATAGATCCAGATGGAGACATCATTTCCACTCAGGGCACGGTCCAATTCTTCACCGAGCTGGGATTCAAACAGGACGACGAGGAGGTGGAAGGAAGGGATGACACACCCAAGTTGTTATCGCTCGCATATGAGCTCCAGTCTCCTCGATTAGGCGAGTGGACCAAGAAGGGCTGGATGGACGGCTGGAAGAGTATTGGGTCAGCTTCCGTTCACCCCGGTGTTTTCGGCCCATTCACGCGAAGGTGCACAGGTGTGACACCATAGACGGGATGAAAGCCGCACTCACGCGTTTAGAAATCAAACTTGGTTCCGATCCGTCGTACTTCCGCACGGTGTACAATTACACGTTTAATTTTGCCCGCTCAGAGGGTCAGCGTAGTCTGGGTACGTGTATTTTCTGCTCCGTGCTGTGGCCCTGAACCCGTGTGCTCGTAGCCAAGGATACTGCACTCGAATACTGGAAGTCACTCCTACACTTTGGCGTGGGCAAGGAGGCAATGAAATATGTCCCGGCCGATGATGGGGAAGATGTCGACATGGACCGAGGACCGGGTTGGACAAGAGAACATACGGGGATGTGGCTTGAGTTTATGAAAGCAAGAGACGACGTTGCTGTGAGCAAAGATACCTGGCAGATGGTGCGGACGACGGCCTCCTTTGCACTGCTTTGCTGACGGGATGGCATGCAGCTCCCAGACTTTATCCGTTCATTTGACGGAGACTTTAATAAACACGACGACCAAGGTAATTATGCCATGCGATCTTCCGTCGGCGACATGCGGTTGACAGCTACGTCATGACAGCCGCCTGGCCCACCATTATAGATCAATTTGTCGAATGGGCAAAGAAAAGGCCTGGTGCATGATTCGTACGTACTACCCCTTGCCACGTGCAGTCATACCTCATCCCGCTTGCGTGTACCCAAAAGCAGCGGTTTTGTACTGTAGACAAGAATGAATATTTAGAGAGTGATGCGATGCGAGAATCTGTTAAACGACCTACTTGATTCGCCATCGTCGAAGGCGCACTGCTTGTCACAGAGCGCCAAGATCGTCGTGCACGAGCGAGGGAAGAAATGAAGATTCTTTCACGGCGGAGCATTTGATCGAAGCACGGGATGCTCCAACGATTGCGGCCAAAATTCGAGATGCGTTCCTTGTCCCTGTTGAGTCCGAGCACACCGGAAAAACCTGGACGTACTCTGGGTTGACGCGAACGACCGACTCTGAGCCAGACTCGTCTACGAACAAGACGTCGACGTAGGTGCTTGCCAAGGTGAGTCCAAACATGTCCGTGAGTGCGTCCTGGATAGATTTTCGAATAAGGAGGACGTCTGTGCAACGAGGCTGCATGCTGAGGCGTATGTAATAATGCGTGGGTTGCAGATGGCTTAATGACATCGCTCGTCCAGGCTCACTGAGATCCGCTCGGACTACTGTGTACTAACAGCTAACAGCTAAACCTCGAAACAGGCATTATGTAATCCCACATATGCTGCTAGGAGGACCATGCACATTCGTTCCAGCCATGTCCCACAAGTTCTGCGGTCTCGTCGACGACGTCCGTACTCACCGCGCCCAGGCGAACAAACCACAGCCATGGGTGGTCCGCAAGTTCGCAGTCGCACTCACCGTCGGCATCGTCGGGTACTCGTCATACGTCTACGCCGCCAGGTTTTGCAAGAATATGATCGTAAAGAGCAGTAGTGCCCAGGGCAATCAGGCGACCGGTGGTGCGTCTGTCGCTCTCTCGGGCTACCCTGACGTGAGACCCTTGCCATCTCAGTTGCCTTCTTGGTCGTCTTCGCCCTCCTGTTATTCTTGATGTCGTGGTGTTATCTCATGGTAAGTTCCCGACATACGTCTACATCCCAATTTGTACCAATTCCTTCAGGTGGTTGTTACATCTCCCGGTCACGCATGCCAGGTAGGGTGCTCCCGATAAGATCCCTCTTGCCTATTCATTCCAGTACCTTTTCCGGTAGTATACCCAGAAGACCACCAGACCAGGCTACGACCATGTTGACAGATCGCCAACCCTCAATTCCTCTGACGTCCGCGGGACCTCTTACGAACTCATGTCTCCCAGCCCCAACGCATCTCGTCCTCCCACGCATGAACCTGCAAAGAAGCATCATCCACAATCGTCTCTGGGCTCCGGCAGGAGTAAAACACTCGCATCCCAGTCTTCCTCCGCGCCTTCTGTTGCCAAGCTAGAGCCAAGTTTTCACTCACAAGCGTCCGCCCGTGGTCCGGAAGAGGCACGTGCTACAAACGGGTTTGGGACCCTCGAGCCCCTGCATATTCCATATACCACGACTCTCCCCACCCACGCGAATTCGTACCACTCGGGTCCTCCCTTACCTCCGCCGGTGTTCGCGCGTCGTCCAACGACCACTCCCGTGCTTTTGCCAGAATTTCGGTATTGTAGCAAGTGTCAAATTGTCAAGCCCTCCCGAACGCATCATTGTAGAGCATGTGGTACGGTAAGTTGCTTCTTTCGTCGACCGCGTGCTCTTCTCCGGCTAAATGGGCCCCAAGTGCGTCTTAAAGTACGATCACCACTGTCCCTGTGGGTTCTTTGATGAGAAAATTGCATGTTCGTTTATTTATATCCTTCTTTTCAGGGATCGGGCAGTGTGTCGGCGCATTCAACCAAAAAGTGTGTCTGTGTCCTGCGAACTATTTCATTTTCATTTAAAGCTCGTTCCTCAAGTTCTTCGTCAATTTCCTCCAATGGGCAACATTGTTCTGTATTTGGACTTTCGCGACGCTTTTGGGTCTCAACGTTAAGCCACGCACCTCCCCGGCCCCCGACCTTGACCCTCAGCAAATAGTCGTGATAGCCCTGTTCGTTGCCGAGGTCCTAAAAAACATTGTTCCTGTGATTGACGTGATACTTCCCAGCGCCGGCCTCTTTGGATTGTTCTGCAGTCTCATACTCGCATCTCAGCTTCATCTTATCCTACTGAACCAGACGACCGTCGAGTCGCTGAGCTACAGGTCGATGCGGGACCGGGAACAGGAGTTGTTGTCGAAAATGCACAAATGGTATCAAATTAGGTGCGTCTTTTTCACACATTCCGGCGTTCTCGGAGGTCAACCCACGCGACCGGCTCGTGAGTATCCCCACACATTGACTGGATTTATCACAGTGCAAAGCGGCGAACTCGAAGGCAGTGGGATGACGAATGGGGAAGAATTGGAATAGAAGGCAATTTATGGTGGCTGGGAAGTTACAGAGAAAACTGGGAAGCGGTGATGGGGAAGAATATATGGTGGTGGATTCGTGCGTCTGGTTTCTCTCCGACTGCACTCGGATTCTGACTGTGTTTCAGTGCCCATTGGTCGCCATCTTGATGATGGCTTGAACTATCCAACTAATCCAAGGTTTGACAGTGCTGGGAGATGGAGGAGACGAAAGGAGTGGCCGTCCGATCTACGATGACATTTATACTGAGAACTTATCGCGCTCGTAATATATTTTATTGTGCTGGCCCACTTGGTTGATAAGCCATCCGGTTCTTTCGCCGGTAAACCGGGCGGAACTTGGCAGCTGGCCAGTATCTCTTTACCACGAGGCCCTTCCTTGTAACTGAACCACAACTTGGGACCTGCACCTGTGTAACGGTTAACGTTGACCAGCGAGTTTCAATTATATTCAACATGGCACCTGCAACGACTTTCCAAGATGGCAATGCAACCAGCCATACGAACGCGCCTAATATGCATCCCCGCAAGCAGAGCCGAACAAGTAGCGCTCACCGCGAGAAGATATCTTCTGCAGGTCTTATGCAGATGGAATACGACTATAGCGCACACAAGTAAGTTACAAACGCGGCGTCTCGCACGCGGTCATTATGAAAAGCCTCCTGGGCCAATCATCGTTGTGTGGCAGGACACTGCCGAGACTCGTCTTTTTACTGACGAATCATGTTTTTCCCTCAGTTACCATCCGCTCCCCGTCGTCTTCGATTCTGCAAAAGGCGTCAAGTGAGTCCTTTTCGCCAATGGTGCCGATTCCCGCTGATCGGCTGGATTAGAGTATGGGATCCCGAAGGCAACGAATACATCGACATGCTCTCTGCTTATTCGTACGCCTTCTCATCGCTACTTTCATGCCGTACCTCGAAGCTCACACGACCTTGTTGTTAGCGCGGTGAACCAGGTCTGTGTCGGCTTGGATGCGTGTGTGGTGGATCGTCGTGGCTCATGCGGATGCCATTTTACAGGGTCATTGTCACCCAAAGATAGTCGCTACTCTTGTAGAGCAAGCTCAGAGAGTCACACTGTCCTCGCGTGCATTTTACAATTCCGTCTTTCCACGTTTTGCAAGGCAGATGAAAGAGACGTTTGGCTATGACCGCGTTCTGCCCATGAACACCGGTGCCGAGGCCGTAGAGACAGCCATCAAGGTGGCTAGGAAATGGGCGTACGAATCGCCTACCAAAGACGTCGAGCCAGAGCGGGCGGTCGTTCTCAGCGCAGAGGGGAATTTCCACGGCAGAACCCTCGGGGTGATCAGGTAGGCAATGGATCTTCCCCCCCTCGTGATCATGCTGACGATCTATTCCCGTTCGGACACAGCTTGAGCACTGATCCGGAGAGCCGTGGCGGCTTCGGACCTTACCTCGCTGGCGTTGGCCCTGCCTACAAGGATCAGGACGGCACCCTTCAGACGATCCGGTATGGTCATATCGAAGATTTCAAGCGCGCGCTGGATTACTTTGGGAATAACGTTGCTGCGTTCTTGTTGGAGCCCATTCAAGGTGAAGCTGGGTACGTATACTGCAGAGCCATGGTTATTGTCCCTGTCTGACGGCACCATCCCAAGCATTGTCGTTCCGCCAGAGGGGTATCTTCGAGAAGTACGCAAGCTGTGCACGGAAAGGAACGTACTTCTCATCTGTGATGAGATCCAGACGGTCGGTCCCCCCCTAACTGCCACAAGGCTATCAATTGCTGATCGTCGATACATGACGACGACAGGGCTTGGCGCGGACTGGGAAGATGCTTTGCTGTGAACATGAGGGGATTCGGCCTGATATAGTTTTATTGGGCAAGGCACTTTCTGGCGGAGGTTCGTCGAGAACTTTATCCCCTTGGAGATTGCGAGAATGGCTGACCCACGCTCTCTGTGTATGGCACGATAGTTTATCCTGTTTCTGCGGTGCTTGCCGATCGTGCGGTCATGGACTGTATCGGACCTGGCCAGCATGGGAGCACATATGGAGGGTAAGGACGCCGTCTCGAAAATAGAGGGTGTTGTTTATATGGTGGCTTCTTTTTTTTTCAGGAACCCATTGGGATGTGCGGTCGCCATGACAGCATTGAGCGTGATCCAAGAGGAGAGGTTGGCCGCGAATGCGGAGCATCTCGGGCGCATCTTCCGTGAGCGTATGAATGCGCTCAAGGCCAAGTCGCCATTGGTGAAAGAGGTCCGCGGCAAAGGGCTGCTGAATGCGGTGGTGATGAACGAGAAGGCGAGCCGCAAGGGCCGTACGGCGTGGCAATTCTGCTTGCTGTTGAAGAGTCGGGGGGTGCTCGCTAAGCCGACGCACGTCAACATGTGGGTGACCATGTTCTTCGTGGGGCGACGTTGGCTGATGCTGGTGTAGCATTCGGTTTGCACCTCCGTTGGTGATCACAGAGGAGGAACTGGAGACGGCGATGGAACGGATTGAGCAGTGTCTGGAGGACTTTGACAAGGTTGGTTTCGTTCTGCTGTGTGGATGGCGTGGGCTGAATAGCGTTTTCGAAAGCTCGAGGAGATTCCGGGCGAGGGTAAACGCAACAAGGATGCGGCTCGTCCGATGAGCAAGCTTTGACGATGCGAGGTCCGTCTCAGGTCGATGTGTATTCTATATACGAAGCTTGATCAATCTCGTATCGTAACCATGATCCCTAATAGTACGATAGCTTGTACATACATGACTGGGTTTATGGATTCGGAATGTTTGTAAAACACATGCATGGATGTGAGACACCTCGTAGGGACGACTTCTAACGCACGTACAGAAGACATCCGAAAAAAAAAAGGCTCGAGTTGTTCTCCCCCAACATTAGCAACTCGACGTTCGATGGAACGTGTTCGAACGACGAGTGAATAAAAAGGGTACACAGACACAAAAAAAAATAAGAAACAGATGCTATTGAAGGTGACGGTCGAAGGCAACCCGAGCTGAACGTTGGCATATGTTTCACGCTTTTTTACGTAAATTTGCACGACAGTTTTATGAACCGATTACGCTGTTTTGTTCTGTTCTGCGGCTTTGCGACGATGGCAGCGAGTCCTCAGGAATTGCGCCAGCGGAAGCCCTCAGCGTTGGCACCAACACCCGTCCAAGTCGACGGAATTCGCGTCGTGGACGGCCGAGACGAAAAACCACGCGCCAGCATTGATGTGCGGGAGGAAGTCGTGTGGGGCAAGACGCCAAGTGGGGAAGGTACGTGGACAACGACGGATATGGGCCCCATGTGTACAAAACTTATAAATAACGCCATGGCGCCTTGTTTCAGTATTTCGCGTGCCGACCACGCACGACGTGCTCACGGCCCTCTTCCACCCCGCATACCCCAAGAGTCACCTGGACGTCGTCAACTTGTCGTTGCTCGGTTTGCAGCTCGTCTTGTTTTATCTCTTACCGCGCACCGTCGCCAAGGTCTTTTTTTTGTGCTATTTTGCGTTTTGGCGGGCCGCGTACGACGCGGGGTTGGGATGGGTGCTCACGAAGCAGAGTAAAAAGAGGTGGATCGTTCGGGAAATTCAACGGTTGGGATGGTTGGATCAGAGTCGCAAACCAGCCATGAGGAACTGGATTCGGGCACAGCTGGCGGGCAAGATGGGTAAAGATTACTCGTTCGACGTAGGTGTATTCTCGAGATGGGGGCTCGGTCGCGTGCTCACCGTTGCCGTTTTTGATCTAGGAGCTTCCTTTGGAATACAACACATGGTTGTTGTTCAGACAGCTGGTGGACGTCATTTTGCTAAAGTAAGTCGCGTCGTCGTCGTCCGTGTGGACGTACTGATGGCGGTCGTCGTGTGCAGCGATTTCCTGGCGTATTGCATGTTTGCCTTTACTTGCTTCCGAGTGCCTGAAGGACTGTCGTTCACTGTCCACGTCATGCGGTAGGTATTCGTCGTGAAACGCTCGTCAATGAGGTGTGACATTTTATTAGGTGGATCGGCGGTATCGCATTGATCGTGTTCAACCTGTGGGTCAAGACGGAGGCGCATGGAGTAGTAAAGGATTATGGGTGGTACTGGGGTGATGTCTTTTTCCAGCGCGGCAATCTGGTCTTTGATGGCGTGTTTGAACTCGCACCGCACCCGATGTACTCTGTCGGTAAGTCGTTCGTTCCGTGCATTCCTGTTGACGTGTTTGATTCCGGTCCGTCTTGCAGGCTATGCGGGTTACTATGGTTTGTCTTTGATCGTTGGCAGCTATCCCGTGCTGTTTGCCAGCCTCGCCGCACATGCTGCTCAATTCGCTTTCTTGTTGTTCTTTGAGAATCCGCGTACGTCTTGGTGTGCTTGTCTTGATGATCGATGTCGTTGACACGCTGTTAGATATCGAGCGGATGTATGGAAAACGTCAACCGATTGCCGTGCGTAAACCTCTGGCGTCGACTGGTCCTCGGAAGCAGAGTGCTACGCCACCAGCGACCTCCCGCGGAGACTGCACGGACGGGCTTTCGACGCCACCCGCCACTGAAGGCGAGACCGCTTCTGAGACTGAACTCGAGACCGAAGTTGAGGCGGAGACGCCGACCCTGAAGGCGAACAAGGCGCTCCGAACACCAACGCCGCGCATGAGCAAGGAGTCTCTCAAGCAATCTGAAGCGCAACCACAACCAGTATCGGAGCATGATCTGCATCACAAGTACTTTCGACGTGACGTCGTTGGTCTTCTCAACATTGATCTCCTACGGTAGGGTGCTCATTCGACAATTCGTTTAAAAGAATTCGCTCAACCGAATTCCTTTACGCGCCAGGTCTTCTGACGCGATGTTGGTGCTGCTGATATTCTACATATTGGTGGCTTCTTGTCTCCCGATCATGTCACATCGCACGACATTGGCCTTGCACTTTGCTCATGCGGCCGCCTGGTGCATCTTTCATAGCTTTGGACTGGGTCTTCTCTTGCGGGCGCAAAGCCAGTCCAAGTTTCTCGTTCGCCACTTTCTCAAAAACTATCCGTATCCCGTCAACGATCATGGTGATGGTGCAGTGCAAGAGGCATTTACAAACTGGAAGTCGTTGTATAACATGAGCTTGTGCATGACTTATAGTGAGTATTTTCCTCGCCATGTGTTCTGTGATTGCTTATGTATTCTGTATAGTTTCCCTCGTCGGTCTGGCTTGGAAGACGTATGAATTACCGGCATCATGGACTGAAGGAGATGATCTTTTGTGCCATACGTTGGGGGCGGTAAGCTATGCTGTTTTACTTGTTGACCTTTGCTCACTTTCTAAAGTTACTGATCGGCCTGCATGTGTGGGCAGCTATGGAATCCTATGAAGTTCTTGGTGTTTTCGGTGCGAATTTTCGTTTCGTCAGAAGACATCTACTCAGTGGATATTTACAGGTTGGTTCTATGGAGACTTCTTTACAGAAGACTTTCCTGCTCATCTGGAATACACTGGCATCTTCCGGTGAGGCCTTTCTCGAGTTTCTGTCTCTACGCCTTGTTGATTGCGAACCACCAAGTTATCTCGATAACCCCGAGCTCATGAGCGGTGCATCATTCCTCGGGCTGGCACTTATCAGCGGAAGCAAACTCGTTGGCGTCCTTGCGGTCCTGAGATTTTTTGCACATTGGTGGTTTTTGCACACTGTCGAGACGTACGTCTTGCTGGGCTCTCACTCGATCCTCAGCCATATTGACTATTGACGACAGTCCTCACATGCGGAAATTGTATGGTGATAGTTTACGCAAAGAGGCAGGTTTCGTCAAGGTCATCAAGAACGTCGCGAGCAAAAACGCTCGTCTTTTGGAATCTCGCGCTGGGCGTCATGCACCCGAGATCAGGAGGGTCGCAAGGGAAGTCAAAGGGACGTTTGACAAGGTGTTTGAGGAGACTGCTGACGTTGTGGAAGAATTCTTGGCCAAGTGTGCGTCGAATGAGTTTTTTTTCAGGCGGGCATTTTGAACTGAAATTCATACAGCCAAACCAAAGATATCAGAAGTCATGCAAGAGACCAAGGTGCTTTTGCAACAATCGCGCGAACGCCTTGTCATCACGTGCGTCTCCAGGCTATGTCCATTCTCGAAAATTGATTGTCCTGATTATTTTTGACCCTCGTTTTCTAGACGCGTTGCAAATGACCTGTCTTCATATGATACCGCTAAATACAAAGTCTCAATTTGTCCCAGTAAATCCGGCAACACGCAGTTCCATCTTGGGGAACCAATTCATGTCAAGTGGGAAGCACCCCCTCGTCACTCCCGACGTGATTGGATTGGCATATACAGGGTGTGGCGTTTCATTTATCCTTTACGTAGTTGACTGATCTGAAAAAGGTTGGTGCGAACAAGTCGACGTTAATTACGAAGATTTCTTCATTTGGATTATGGGTCCCTGTTCATAATGAAGAATGTGATGATGACGTGTCTTGCGACGACATCCATGTGAGTTCGAAAAGTCCGCGAACGGGGACCGTTGTCTTCCACGATTCAACCCTCCCATGGACGATCGGGCGGTATGAGGTGGGTCTCTTGCTCGGTCGCCGCGGATAGTCAAATTGACATTCGAACAAGGTTCGGTATCACCATGATGGCAAGTACAATGTCCTCGGAATTGACGGGCCTTTGGAGGTCTACGGTGAGTTTTGACAGCTGGTAATTGTTACCAGACTAAATGACTTTTATGACGATAAATGAAACACAGTCAACCGGCCGACATCCTTTGATTTTACGTCTATCAGGGCATGTCTCACGGAAATCATACCGCTATGTTTGGACAACGACCCATACCTCATTCCCTTGTCGTGCGGTGGTACCCACGATCCGAACGCAGACGAGGCCGACGCCTTGGGTGGTGCACGGGATCCGGACGATTTTAGCTTCTGGTCAGAGCGTCAAGCGAAGCGTATTTGCACCGTGATCGAACAAGCGTTCAACGTGGAGTACGTGCCCGAGGTTATTGTGGCGGACGCCAATTTGTCCAGGTTGGCGAATCGGATTTTGGTTTCGAAACAGTTGTTGGTGTCGTGATGACGATGAGGTTTTTTTTTGGTTTCCTTTTGGGTTGCTGGATGCATCGTTTAGGCTGCTACTTGATGTATCTTGTGTGGGATAGAATCCTTATTTCGGCCGACCCGCTTATCTTTCTTAGTGTCTTTGAGTGACTCGTCGCGACCTTTGGTATCTATCCGACACCACCGTCAATCCATCCTTGTGTCATCGCCGGGCCGCTCGACTGGGCCTCTACAAAGCGTCTCCATCGATTCGCGCTGCCTTTGAGGCACTCCATGATCCCACTCAAGGGGGAGCGAAGGGTTAATATTTTCCTCACTCCTACCGCATGTCAAGCACAGGATGCAGAATCGAACCCTGGACACGCCGATGCAAAACATTCAGATACACAACGACTTGTAGTGACACGGTCGACGGAGCTACCGTATCGTCTCCAAGTCGAACATGACCAGACGCCTCCAGGCCAGGCCTGAACAGGGTGGCAAAGGCACTGCCGGTGTAACCGTCGCAGGCGCAGCGGCGACAACCCGTTCTCGACGCCGATGAGCGTCGCTGCCACACCATACTGTCACCACGGGATGGACGGACCCATTCCAGACGCGTGATGAGCCCGTGGCATGGGGCGAGAGGAGGACCGTGCGCGGGTTTGCGCTCGTCGGGTTGGAGCCAGCAGAACTACTACGTTGGGTAGTGCGATCTCGAAACCCGCTTGACGGTCGCTGGAGAGGGTTGTGTGGTCGTACGACGTGGAGGCGATTTTTGTATTCCAAGGCGTTGCACGACCATCTCGAGAAGGCTGGGGATGCATGTTGTGTGCGGGTAGACGTCATTGCCGCCGATGTCCAGGGTGCACATGATGCGCGTCCAGCGTTTGGGGCCTTTTGAGAGGGCGTTCCGAGTGAATTGACTGCCAGGACGTGTAAAATATGCTTGCCTTTTGTTCTGGAAAGGAATCTCTCTGTCCTGCAAACCGTGGTGCACTGCAAGGTTATGTGTGAAGGAAAACGCTGGGACACGAAGAACAAGAGAGTTGCACTGTGAGCATTTTGTTTGTCTGTTTCGGCGCACAAAGGGAGGGAGATTGTCACCACCACGCAGGCTAATGGCAATTACTGAGCTGTATTCGTGGGGGGTCAGGCACTTCGAGTGATACGCAGGATCTTTACCTCGGACTTTCCGTAGGGAAGGTGATCATACTCCGTCGAACCAAGTGAGATCACTCGCATGGTTTCTGTTCTTCAGTGTGCACACCTTAGTACGCAGAGGCCTACGTGACATTTGGCAAGTAATGGCGGCTTCCATCGCCCGAGTGAAGCGACCGTGCGCCCGCGACAGTTACGCCCGTGAGCTTGAATGCCATTGACGGAGCTACTAGTACGCATCGGACCGAGTCGGAATCTCGGTCTCGTCCGAGTCCGATCATTTGCCTTTGTTTTGCTACAACGTTTGTTCAACTCGACTTGTCTCTACACTCTGATAAGTTTTGAGTACCGCTGGGGAATCGCTCGCTCGGAAGAGTGTGTGGTATGTACAAAGGGCATTCAACAGCGTTGCTCGAGGTTGGAACTCGTTACCGCCGTCGCTAACCTGCTATGTAGTACCTTGTCAATCTAGGCGTGTTTTCAACCCGCCGCGGCCAGAAACATATCGAGCAAGGTGACGGTGCTCTTGCTGGCTGGATGGCGGTTGTATTGATTGGCTGATCGGTCGTGTCATCAGGGCGGGGAAACTCTTTGGGTGACCAACCTGTCTATGAGGGAGGCCGTGATTAACAACGGGCTGCTTCATAGACGTGTTGATCACCAACTGGGAGCCCCTTTGTTGCACCCAGCTCAGTTGGCGATCAATCCAACTCTCAATCCGTGTTTTGCTACCTTGACCTCAACATATCGGTGACACCCACCTTTTTGATCGTTTGACTGACTTGGCTTCAACAACAGAGTTTCTCCTCCTCGTTTTCTCCACTGTATAACCATCTGGTTGTACTTAGTGTTTGGTTAGCCCTTCCCGTTGGGGGTAGTATCAGCTTCGTTCTCATATTGCGCGAGTCTAGGAAAACGAACGGACCACCATCATGATTCACCTGTTGCCGACGACACCTATGACATGGTGGCAGCCGTGCACGCAAGTGCTTATGCCTCTTCTTTCTTGCGTCTTGCTAGCCATGTATCTTTTTGTTGCCAAAACGGTTGGGTATATCAACAGAGGAGAATTTTGATTCACTCAGTGATTATTCAATCGATTATGATTCTATCGTTCATGTACACTCCAGACAGTAAGTTGTTACCCAAGATCGAGTTGCTATCTGTCCTCGGCCTCAGTGTTCCGTTGTTCCGCTAACCAAATATGACAATGTCACGTGATGCGGCGCTTGCCGATAGGACGTATTTGGCGTGTTAAAGTGATCTGGGCGACAACTCGACTGCCTCTCTGTGAACGACCTTGTCCTCCTCGTCCTTCCATCGCTCCCGATAATCGCACAACTCAACATTCAAGATCGCATCTATCAGAAATCTCTCACATCCGTTCAACAGCTCAACATCGTCCTCGCAGTCCTCTTCGCGCCCTCTGGAGCTTGATACCTCTCGTGAGCCCACCTCGTTGCCTTACACCATGCGGTTGTTCATCTAGCACGGAAGCATTAGAATGGCTGCAGGAAAGTCTCAAAAAACCAGACAACCCTCCGTCTCTCCTTCCATCCCCAACTCGCGCACCCCAACCCTTGCCGCCCCCGTGCAGCCAGCACCACCTGTTGCCTACGGAAAGAAGCACAAAAAGAAAAAGGGAAAGGGAAAGGAACCCCAGAATGCTGCATCTCAGGATGGAGAGACCTGTGATGATCTCCCGGGTCTCGAAGCGCCGATGAGTGGCCTCTCTCCTCAGCTCGAGTCGGTGCACATCACCACCACGGGGTACGTTGCGACGGCTGCCACTGGCCTCTCTCGTTCTGGCATTGGAACGACTGCACAGCTACACGGAGAGATCCTAGCTACCCCAAACGACCTGCACTGGCGCAACATCGAGATGCAATCAAACGGCCGAACAGGGACGAGAATGACCCAACCCAGCTCTCAGTCTCCGTTTCCCAGATCCAATGGTCCGGCGTTGGCAGATGATGAATATTGGTCGTCCTTTCCTCCTCACATCAAAAACTTTGTGAGTCCGATGATAGTTTTGTTGCGCACTATGTCCTGATGAGGGTTCCCAAGGCACAAACCATGTACAACATCGCGCAACAGATGGTACAGTCAGACACGTACCTCAAGAACGGTACTGCGACCGCGACCGCGACGATGGCCACCAAGGGCATGCCCGCATATCCTCCGGGGGCATACCCACCGTTGCCTTTTGATCCATCCATATTTTCTGATCCCGCCTTCACATTGTCCGTCGAGCAAGCTGCTGCTGCTGCGTTAGGGGCGGTACCTCCTGCGCCTGGTCAGCCGCCTCGTGGTCCTTTACCCCAGACCAACGTCGTGCTTCTCAATGAATTTGAAGGTGGGGAGCACGAGTTTGCGGAGGACGACTACTACAGCGAAGATGAGGTGGACGGCAATTTTGGGGATGAAGACCTAGAAGACGAGATTGACTTGCAGCCTCACCCGGTCCGGCCTCCGACTGGTTCACATCATCCTGCAAATCCTGATGCAGTCGCGCGCGTTGTTCTGAGTTACGGAGAGACACCAGTCCGATCTCCAACAGCGACGGGGAAGGTTAGCACTAAGACTACCACCACTACGCGTCCACTACCTGAGCCAGTTGTGGCTGGTGAGACCGTTAAGCAGACCAAGCAGAAAAAGAGGAAAGATACTGCTAAGAATCCGGCCGAAGCTCCGGTAGCTCCTTCCGTGCCGATCTCGGCACTACCAGTTGACTCGCGTTCGGCAAACTCGGCACCGGAGTCGGCGCCGGAAAAGGGTAGAGGTCGTCCCACGGCAACGGTGGATTTGACAAAGCGTCCTCCTCTCACTGCCAACGCCATGCCTGCAGCTCGAGCAGCGACAAAAGAAAACATTTCTGCAAACCCTCTTCCAAGCTCTAGAGCTCAGGGAAAACAACCAATGTCGTATGCACCAACAGCCGCTGTTCCCACTGCTACCAACCCCGCCACCGCAGCCGTCCCCGGTAACGGCCAACAGCCTGCAAGGACACCACGAGCTGCATCAAAGGCACGGGCAACACCTCATTCATATTCACATAATCACGCACACCATCATCCATCGCCACCCTCCTCCAATGCATCTGCGCCTCACAAATCCCGTCCCCCGGCCACCTCTGGCCCCACTAAACCCTCACAGAATAACAGCAAGATCTGGAGCACAAGCACGACCGAAGAGCGTGAACGCATCAAAGAATTTTGGCTGGGACTCGGAGAGGACGAGCGTCGCAATTTGGTCAAGATCGAGAAGGACACCGTTTTGAAGAAGATGAAGGAACAACAGAAGCACAGCTGTAGCTGTGCCGTCTGTGGGCGGAAGCGGTTGGTACCCCTTTCACCTGTCTTGATTGCTTCAAAAGTAGATTGCTGACGTTTCATGACTTTTTGGCCCTTTCCTCCTTGCCCTGCTTTTGCCGATCCGATCCGGAAAAAAAAATCTCGCCTGGTCGTTCGATCAACCCGCC
>JBBPTB010000537.1:0-18541 GCA_038093875.1 Boletus tylopilopsis | reverse complement strand
CTTTTTCACGTCGACCGAGTTCGCCATGGCACGTAGGAGAGTCCCGTACATGTAAGCATCGGGTCCCAGGGAACGTTGACGGCCAAAATGTCGTGCCGCGGTAGCATTGAGCGGAGATGACGGAACGGCATGGGAAAGTTCTCGATACAGCCCAAGTGCTTGGTCTATCGGTTCGTCGTTTCGGGTTTGCAAGGCAGAATCGCAAAGAGCAGCGATTAGGGGTTGGATAAGAGGGGCATCTGGCGTGAATCCGCGCGACTTGAATTGACGATAGATTGAATGAGCCCCGGAAAGGTCATCTGCCTGGACGGCGTTGCCGATCAGAACTGACCATTGCAGGGGACCAGCCTTCATCTGCAAAGCATCCTCCGCGTACTCCAAATCAGCGACCTGGTGACTGGAGCGAAGTATTATGGTAAGGGTATGTGGTGTAAACCTGTACCCTTCCTTTCGAAAGTCCTCGGCGAGCATGATTGCTGGTGCAATACCACACTTTTCAACCTCATTCTCCAAAGTCTCCTCCCGCTCTGCTTGGATAGCAGTAGATTTGACGATGCGTTTGCTAAATCGTCTTTGGAATTCTTCCTTCACCTCTGCGGCTTGTTGGGGTTCGTTGAGCTTCATAAAGCCTTCATAAAGCATCTCTGCGAGACTTTCATCGTAACGGAAAGAATAATTCTCTATTCGGTCAAAAGCACTGTAGAACTCGCTGGCGGAAGCACCCGAGTTGAACAATGCCCTGAAGAATATCCGAAAGGTATTATTATTGGGTTTGCGTCCCGCGTGAGCCATCTTCGACATGGCATATCGTATCATTTTGGGTTGACCATTGTCTGCGCAGTAGTTGAGAAATGCGTGCCAGTGCTCGAGAAAGGGTCGGACATGTCCCGGCTTTTCGTGCATGTGGCTAAGCCAGTTGAGGAGAGTCTGGGCGTTGCCGTTCTTGAGCAACCCTTGCAAAACATGGTTGTGGACATCTGCATCAACGCAAAGACCGCAGAGAGGCTTCAGCTTGCCGAGTATTTTCCCGATCAATGCCAGGTCTTGTTGTCTGGCGGAGACAGCAAGTGCACCGAGAACGTGCAAGGCTTCATCTTCTGATAAAGCAGGCTTTTCGACAGAGCTCTCTGGTAGAGAGTTGAGCACTTGGTTGATGTGGGAATGGATCGCGGTTAACTTGTTCGACGTAACTCGCGGTACATCACCAAAAGAGCTGGAGAGGGGCGCGGAATGGTACGAGGACCGTGTATGTGTTGTGGTCAGCCATCTCCTGATGTCTGGAGTGACCACGGTTCGTTGCTGGGTGGTGCTACGAATAACGGAGCGGCGAACGCTGACTGCTGATTGAAAAGAAGCACGGCTCAAGGACATTCATGCGCCCAGAGGTCGTCTACGCGTCCTGCAGTCCTCCTGTAGAATATCCAGTGAATATGCGCGCAACCAGGGAGTCGCCAGAGATGATACCAAGTTGTACCGGTAGATGCCTTTGGAAAGAGCGAAATCGTGGGAAACGACACGTTCTTCCAACATTTCCTTTGACCACCAGCACCATGTCTGAAAAACTTAGAGAATTCATTGAGGTTCCCCAACAATTTATCAGGGACGGAAACCAGGTTGGTTTTGCTCGTGAAGTCGCTCTTGTAAATGGTTGCTCACGAGCAGTATAGTTCCTGACGCGCTGCACGAAGCCGTCGCAAAAAGGTACTCCGTCAGACCTCTTCCTCCCAGCCAGTCAATAAAGTGTCCCTTTCAGAATTCCTCCAAATTTGTAGAGCAGTCGCAATTGGCTTTGCTGTCATGGGATTCATTGGTTACTTTGTCAAACTCATCCACATCCCAATGTGAGTGTCGTATTTCCTTCGTGCTTCATGCTGGTCTCAAAGGTCGCTCTCAGAAACAACATACTTGTGTGCGTATCCTACTAATACTTGCGTTTAATACTATACTGACTTCGTGGTGACAGTGCATAGTCTACTCTTGCTTGTCTCGTCTCAGCTTGCCTCCCATCCCTTGTATCTCGCTCCCTCTATATATCGAAAAGGATCATTGTTTCAGTTCCTGCACTTCCTTGGTGATGCAAGGCTGCACATCCTGTGTATAACGGTTCAATGAGGGCAGCAAACAACGCGCGTATAGTATTGAGAGCGAAAGAACAGCATGTCAATCAACCTTGTCATACTGGGGTACTGAGCTCTTCTGGTGTTTCCTCGGAGAGTTCAACTGAGGTCAACGTAGGATTGGATACTGAAGCAATCCTAGCGCTCGGCAACTCCAATTCGAGCGAGCCTGTATGTTGTCGTCTGCACAGTTTGAACCATGAAGATATGACATCCTAGGCGAGAGCTAAGAATATGAACAGCATTCATCCAAGATAATATGACATACCTCCCTCAGGCCAAAGACAATGAGCGCACCCAGCGGAACTGATTCCGAGTCAGGGGAGCGAGTGGGGTGACGATGAACAGACCTCACGAGTAGCCGGAAGTATATATGTCACCTCTGTTTGCACGTCGCTCAGAAAAAGTACGGCGGAACTGGAGACTGATCGTTAGGAGGAAGATCCTTGAGGTGAGGGAGCCTTACATGAATGTGACGCATGAGTACAGACAGCAGAGACCGAACCGGAAGCACAGCGAACGTGATGGTCTCTGGGTGACGAGTGGAAAAGCCGCCTTGATTATCCTCCATTGCCGGTAGTATTGAATCGTTATGACGACTTGCATACATAATTTGTGAAGAGAGCGATCTGAGACGTGTTATCGCAGCATCATACCTTCCAAAGCGAGAATTATGACCATTATTGCGGCGCAGAAGGACGGAATGACGAATGCCCTACACGTAATGACAGTCAGCATGGAGCCACATATTGATGGCACAGGTCAACGGACGGCCGATGGAGTCGAATGATGCAATATAACCCGTTTGAACACACCGACTGCGGCCGTGACTTGACAAACTAGGCCAAGGTTTAATCAGGTCGATTTCAAGATGCAAGCTGACACCTCACAGCCCCTGCGCTCACCGCAAAGACGAAGAAGACCAAGTAAGGTGTGCCGAGCATCTGGCAAAAGGCTTCATCAGAACGGAAACTTGCTACACAGACCGCCAAATACCATAATCAAATACAGCATACGGGGAAGGCGACAAAGGACCGTATAGTGCAAGCACTGCAACGCGATCCACGTCTACGAGACAATCTCAATGACCTGTATACAGACTGGTTAGATCCTCACGTGAAGAACAATAGCTAGTCCAGCAACGACTGCCCTGATAACCATGCCTGAATCTTAGAATGGGTAGTTGTCAAAAGAGATGGAACATACATCGGAGTCGCGCCATACATCATGCTAGCTTGTGCTATACACATTTTGAGGCGCAAGCTGTCTTTTCCGGCCCAAGCGTACAGGCTACCCTAGAGATGAGTCGTGTCATATTCACGGTGTGACATCACTTACTACAGACAGTGAATGACCGAGTAGAAAATCCAGGTGACGCAGAAATTGATGATGGTTGGGTGCCAGGTCACCTTCTTGCACATCAGGGCAGTCAAGACTACGGCCGGGAGACCAATCTGCCCCGCACTAATAAGCAGAGAAAGATACACAGAGGTCAAATGCTGGAGATCGAGCGGATACAAGTTGTCTACTAGTCAAGTAAGTTCATAAAGCAACCAGAATGCATAGAAGTACCTACCTGGCATTATACTTCACGGAAGAATGGGCAGAGGGATGTCTGAAGCGACAGTCGTAGCAGATATATGAAGCGACGAGGAAGACGACCGGGATCTAATATTACCGTGTACAGAGTAATGGAGAGCATGCTGCACGGGAACACGGGACCGCTCACTTCGCCATGTAGCGAGAATCGCCCAGATAGGATATATAGCCCGTCCATCTCGCATGAACAGTGGAACCACGCAGATCCTCGTAGATCCACCAGCAATATCGACCGGAATAAATAGATGAGATAGGATCAATTCAACTGCAAGAATTTGCATTCGGTGTTTCAAGTTTAGATAAATGAGTGATAGTGCCAAGGGAGATAAACACGACACGACGAAGGACACGCGCCGTACATGCTGAATCTGCCTCTCTTCATCGATCACCGAGAATCAACCAGTAAAAGGGGAAATCGCGATGATGGCGGAGCGAGTTCGACAGCGGGGACAAATTGGGAATGTACCACAGGCACGCCATACGTCAGTACCCCGTTCATTTTGTCACTGTTCTCTTCGGGGGGGCCTTCGGCGGCCATGGGCATGGGTGGCAAGAGGGCGGAGACAAGCATCTGTGTCCTCGAGAGACATTCCGATGCAGCGTGCTCTACATCGTGTGTATCAGTCAACTAGAAGTGCACAACGTTAGACTCCGTACAAAGCATGATAAAGATAAACTCACTGATTGTAATTTGTCGATGACATGTCCCAACGCTGCCACTTCTGCATTTTTCCATTTGGAGGCAAGGTGGCGGAGGAATGAAAGGTCATACAGGACCTGGAGCATGTCTTGAGCATCTGTGTTATTGATGCTCCGAGCCAATGCAGCAGAAAACTTAGCAATCAATTGTTGGGGAACAGCCATCAGATATGACTGGTGATGACTCATGCCCAGGTTGTGTATGGAAGAAGAAAGCAGGCATAGACATTCCACCATCGGCGGAGATGGGTGTTTACACACGGATCCTGTACCATGATTAGCATATTCCAACAGGGAACAAGCAACATACCAGGGAGTGTCTGCCATATCGTTGCGTTTTGTGCATAATATGATACCATATCCGAAACAACATGTTCCTCCCAAAATGACATGATCCGTTCAAATAGTGCATTCATGTCCTCTCGAAAGCCTTGGGAGACATGAACACGTCACAGAAGGTATCCCTAGTATCTGCAACTCACTAGTTTCTGTATCCTGATCACAGCCGAAATCGGAAACAAAGGGTGAAGCGGAAAGCTCTTTCGCTGCGTGGGCGTAAAAAATGAGCCTGCTCATCGCCTTATTGATGTCTTTGAAAGGGTTTAGAACAAAACATGTCGTAAACCAACTACTTACCTTGACTAATCATAAGTTCTTCGGAATATGCTTTGAGTGCCGAGAACACCTTCATGCACAATGCTTGCGCTTCCGAGCGGTACCCTCTGGCAAGGTCGATAACTAGCCTGTAAACGGGCGAAATTAATATTTGCGGTGGAATCGCAGTCGTCGTGACGTACTGGTTACCTTCGTACATTCTCGACAGATCTTCTCGTAACATCGTAGCTACATCCTCTAGGATTGCTAAAACTTTGTGCAGTTGTGGAGCCCTCCCCTCGAGCCGCTGTGTCAATGCTGCCTTGTACATGTGAAAGTCAGGGTCGAAGAGTGAAGATCCCGTTCCAGTCGAATGTTGAAAAACTGGTGGGGAACGGTACAAGCTGCGAAGTGGTGAGAACATGTCTGGGTAACATGAACATCGAGTTATCCACAATCCTAGAAGACTTCCGCACCCTCGTCATCCGATCCTAAAGACGCAAGTGCTTTCAAGAACTCTTTCTCTGCACGCACGAGTTTCGCTTTCCAAATGCCGGTAGTACGCGTACTGGATATTTCGTCCAGGAGCTCGGTGAGCTGAGTTATTTCAGATGCTTCGAGGCCCGAATGTGCAACCCACTTCCGTAGGGACGATCGAACCTTCCAAACATCACTCACGACGTCGAGGGATGCAAGCCACTTGTTGAATGCCCCACAGAGGTTTTCCGTACATTGACCAAACCAATTGTCCAGTTTGTCACGCAAGGTTTCCTGTGGAAGTGAAGACGAAGCAGATGACACGTCAACAAAGGGTCTGTATGCTCGAATATTCGCAGGGAGGAGAGAAACATAAGTAGACGAGGGAAGTGTGTTCAGAATAGCTTGAGTGTTTAACAGCAACTCGGCGGGAAGGTTGGATGGGGCGGTAGAAGGAGGTTCAGACTGTATGTTGTCTAGCACAATCGAAGCTAGAGAGTGCACCGAAGAAGAAGTCCCAAAGACAGCACGGGCGGTATTAAGTGTCCGTGAAATCGCGTCTAAAGTTGTTCTTGTTAGGTTCCTGACAGTAATCGCTGTGGTCTGTGCAGAAACTTTTGTTGCTCTTTCAGAAAATTTTCGAGCGCCTCGGAGCCTACCAACTGGCGCGCCATTGCTGAGTTCGGGGGTATCACAGTCTTTGGCAAGTAAAGCATTGATAGTCCGTGTCCGTTGGGAAAGAAGGATCGCCAATGTCTCCGTAAGTGGACGAGAGTCGAGGATATGAAGTGTTAAAAGAGTAGTGCAGACTTCCTGAATGTTGTGGTCAGGAGAGAAAAGAAAAGCAGGAAAAACACGAACTTCGCATGTTTTATTATATGACCTCAGTGACAATGTTGCCCTATGTATGATTTGAGTGCGGAAATGAGATACGGTGTCCCATTGTCGTTGAACCAAAGGAAATTGCTCCTGTAGCCAATCATGTCAGAAAATGTTGAACGACTCGAGTTGGTGGCTAACCAGCACGTCAATACCATGTTGCGACCAGTTTTCATCATCCTGAGCATCGTCACGGATCAAAGCCCGATGGACGACGCGCGCGAGAAGGAACAGCCAAGCAGCTTGAAAGTATCTCTCACGCTCAATCAACCTCCAGAGATGTTCTGGTGCATCCAGGAGCAGTTTTATATGAGCGGAAAGTATTTGCAGGATCTGTAGGTGGGAATCTAGATGCTAGAGCGTTAAGGGCGGGAGAGAAGAAAGTGACACCAACACACCGTCCTTGCCGATGTGCGAGGCATGATTTTGAACACTGGGGACGCTTTGGGAACGAATCGCAGTGATAGTTTCCCCTAGGGCGTCTTGCACGCGCTTTGCAGACGTTGCAATGGATATGATTGAAGAAGAAGCTTGAAGCAAATCCCGGTATCGTTCCCTGTGCTTTCCAGGTATCATCAAGGAACAAGACACCCGAAACGTGCCTCTACGCACCCAACCATAACTCGAAGATCTTCCTGCTTTGCCTCAGCATCAGCCCTAGCGAAATTTGGTCAACGGAACTAGCAAAAGCGCGACACGCTGTACCTCAATTGAGCTTGCTTCATTTTGACCTCTGCTATGGTATACTTTGCAAAGAGCTCGTCCGGTTCGTTGTCAACAACATCGTCCTGCGGTTTGCCAGAAATGAAACTGCCAACTTGTGGAGTCGTCGATTTGCTCGCAAGCGGAGAACGAATGGACGCTGAGTCTGGAGACCGTAATGATTCCATGGGTGCTTTGGGTGGACCCAAGGAGGCCACCGACAACATCGAGGGTCGCCGAGCCATGCGATGTATATACAGTGGTGAACCATTAACCGAACACGTCCTAGGTATGATTATGTAATGGTCGAATTTTGGATGGCAAGGGTGCTGCTACCAGTAAGTAATACGAAGCAACGCTCTGGACGAGTAAACACTATCTTTCCTCGGCTTCTTTGCTAGAAGTTTCTGCGCTATCTGAATTGGCTTGACTAACTTTGCGGTCGGGTGCAAGCGTTGCCGGCGCTTCGGGTGACGTGCGTGATGTTTGTGAAGTCGAAGGTCCATTTTGGATGGGCGAGTTGGTAGCCGAGTTGGCTAATCGCTGGTCGAGTGCCTTGAGAGCAAGTGCACTGAGATCTAGATCAGACACACTATCAATCCATGACGGTTAGTGTACATACCGACGCCGCTCAGCCTCTGCCCTGGCACCGCCGGGAAGTTGGCTGTACCCAGACTCGATATCGTGTGATACAGAAGATGGAATCAAATGAAATCGCGTCGCAATTTTGTGGACGGCATTCCCGAGAGTCGATAAAGGGGGACTAGAGATGACACGTCAAACTACAACGATCGCGAAAAGATCTCGAGACTCACTGCAAGAGAGGAGGGAACCAACTGGTGAGAGCGAATGTTTCACTCCTATCTCCATAGGTATTGATACCACTGCCAACGTCTGTGTTGCGCTTATAAAAGCGCAAGTATATCCAGGAGACAAACCAGCCAAACTGGATGAGGATATACGGGCATTGGAAGCCAACGAATACCATGACAGTGGAGAAAGTAAGATATGCCATCGGTAAAGTCTGAAAATGGATATTTGTCGACAAAGTATGTGGAATGGGAAAGTGACAGCTTACCTTGACGCGGACTTTGAAGACCCCGAGGATCTGAACTTGATGTTCTGGTATCAGTTGCGTGAACGCAACCAGTATGCTGACGAAGAGCGCTGTTTGACCGTGATACTGCATGCCGTATCTAGCAAAGCTAAGAGCACGGCCAACCAAGAGGTTATAGGCTCTTACAGGAACAAGTCAGCGTTCTGGGTGGCGATGAATTCAATCCAATTGAAGGCAAACGCGATGATATTCGGGACCGTAACGCAGACGACTATAAACTTCAAAGTTTCCACTGTGCCCCATAATCGTTCAAAGTAACGCAACGAGGCTGGTATGACAGCCAATGTCACAAAGAGCTACAAAGCATAAGCGGGTAGGAAAAGTAAGTCTGGCGTTCACATACCTCGATGATGGTGGCTTCTACCAAGGCCGAAGTAGCAAAGGCCCATGGGTAGAAGAGACTAGAGCCCGGCACGAGGGTTAGCCATGGTGTATCCACAGTTCCTGTAGACCAGCGGATCCAGAGGTACAAGGAAGTCGTTGCGACTGTCGCAGCCACGAAAGCGCGCGTGACTGGAGGTATTGAAGTGAGATATTGGAGCGGTGTCGACAGAATGGCCATCCCGAATTAACTTGGGTCATGCAAGTCGTTACTAAGTCTACTTGTTTGTCTCTCTTTGTTCCATAGCGTCCGGAGGTTGCGTTACGTCAGCGAGCCCTCTCTCCTCCACTCCGTCATCATGGCCGACTATGACTTTCGTCCCGGAGGTTCGCTCAAGCTCAAGGGCGGCGTCGCGGAGGGAGGCATCGTCAAGAAGTATGTCTCTCTTGCTCGCCGCATCGCAGACAATGTCTTATATCATCAGGAAGAAAAAGTCCAAGTCGAAATCTAAATCTGACGACGCGAAGGAGCGGGATCGCGAACGAGTCAAGGAGCTCCTGTTGAACGAAGACAAGGGTTCAACTCCAGGTTCCGCATCCGGAAGTAACCGTGCTTCCCCTTCACTTGCCGACGGAAACGATAGGAAAACAGATGCCGAGAGGCGATTCGAGGAAGCACAGCGCCGCAGAGTGAGTGCTAGATTGATGTCTTTCTTTACCCACTAACCAGACCTTCAGCTCCTTGGAAAAGTAGCCAAGATAGCACACAAGACACACAAGGATCGCGTAAACGAATTCAATGCCAAACTGGAAGCGTTGAGCGAGCACCACGATATTCCAAAGGTGCGATCGTGACCCTAGTGGTCCGTGCAGACTCTCACGGTATTTCCACAGGTCGGGCCAGGATAAAACCCGCGTAAATCGCGTCGAGCGCCTCTCCGTCCGCGAAGCAAGGTTTCACTATGCTCTACTGTACCAAGCTGTGGCGGTTGCTATGTATTGTGTCCCCCAATCGTGTACTCGCGCGTTGTACCGGACCAGGAATGTAAGATGTTCGGAAAGCTCCAGGGGTCACGTATTGTGAAATATTTGTTGTCTGGCTTTCGATATAAGTAGTTACGGAGGCACGGCTCACAAGTCCGCGACCTCTCTTGACCCTTTTCCTCCACCTTCCACTCAACGCATCATGGCTGCTCCACAGCAAGCAGAGAAGAAAGGTCACATTTGCCCACCATCCGATGCCAGTCACCCCGCAGATAGATGGGAGTCACTCTACGTATATGGCTTTATTTGCAAGTTCACCGGTCTGCGCTCAAAGGTCGAGGGGTTAGAGACTCCGATGGAGTGAGTGCCCGTTCCGTCGAATCTCATTAAGTTTACCTTGCCACAACTCTCGATTTCACCCGATGACAGTTTCGAAAACGCCCTCTTGATGCCAGGGGCAGAACCTATACTTTCAAAAATACTCCAACAATTTATCCTAAATCTGCGTCCCCACACGCGTAATTTGAGGTGTGTTAGCTCTCATAGTTCGTGCAAACAACTGGGAACATTTTCGGGCTTTGCTAGTGTGGATCACATGTCGTCAACGCTCTCTAGCGTCCTCGCGGATACCTTCAAGACCTCGGAGAGGACCGTGTTTTGGGATGACGAACGCGGAGCAAACGTGGACCCCATTGCCACCTTGGAAGGCGGTTTTTTTGCCGCCGATTGGGTCCTAAAAGTGGGTTTGCTCTCGTAATTATCCAAAATACCCCTAAACGCGTCGCACTGGATGCGAAACAGCTCAAAATCCTGCGGTTACTCGTCGACGTGCAGCTCGCCCATTCAGCAGAAGTAAAGAACGTTATCGATCGCGCTTGGGGCGTGACGCAACACAAACATAAGAAAAAAGATCCAGTGAATGCACCGCCAGACGCTTCCGATGCCAAGAGCCAAGAGAGGCTGCAGCTCGTCCCGGTAGGACAGGACTCCTCGCGGAAACGCTACTGGGTTGCGGATGGTCCGTGTGTCTTTAATTTCGTTGTCTTCGCCCCACATCATATTTGCGTGTATTTGGTGTGAGGCCGCATTTTTTGGGCCCTTTGATATCCGGCATTAGCCGTCTTTCATGGATTCCCGCTGACTGCCGTTGCAATCTATCTTAGATTCACCGCGGATATATGTGTCGACTAATCCCTGGAAAATCACGGCGACATTCCAGACCATTTCCTCCACGCGGGAGGAATACTTGGCAGTCGTTGAAGCGCTCAAGGCAACTGCTCCTCGAACTAGCAAGAAGAGCAAAATAGAGCAGGCTCACTTGGCATTAATCGAAGCACTTGAAAGTCGCGTCGATGTCATAACTGTTGAATTAGCGGTGAGTCGGTTCTCCTTTCCGTTCCGTACATAGCGAGAGGCAGACAGCGAAAGGACCGTGTGACCTGATCGCTGACTCGATGTACAGCGCGTGCAAAGGGTCCGCCGAAAGATCGAACAAAAGCATATCCTCATGGCTCAGGCTGAGATTCGGGAGACTCGGACACGACGCCAGACGCGGCGTCCAGACTACGTGTACAATGATGTGGAGAGCGACGAGGTTTGTAATTTTCTCTAGGTTGCGATGATCCTTGTCGCTGAATCAAATTGTCTTTGCAAGGAGGACAGTGATGAATACAAGCTCGAGGATGAGAATGACGACGATGATGCTTTTAACCAGGATGATTTTGTTGATTCCCGCCCGGAGACGCGGGGAAGACGTCGAGGAGCTGTTGTCCCCCCCCAACGGAGATCCACGAGAGTCACGAGAGGTAAATGCGGCTCACCTGATTTTTCGGCGCACGAATGGCGGGGAGAAAGACGATCGAGTCGGTTAGGAGCTTCGGAAGACATGCAGCTGGATCGTCCAACGAAACGTGCGCGGACGGAGGAAAGTACGACAAGTTCAGGGTCAGTAGGGTTGGCTGGCTCCGAGATAGCACTTCCAGAAAGTGAGCAAAAGGTTAAAAATCAAGGCGCTGCGGCAGTGAAGCCCAGCGAAATCCCCATGGAGCAAGTCAATGGGAAGAAGAAAAGCAAATTCTGGTACTATGCGGTTGAACCTGTTGGTGAACCTGCTCGGTCGTCTGTACTCGGCAACAAAATCTTGACGACAGCGAATGGGAATAAACTCAGCAACACTACCAACGGTTGGTCGGCTTCGGGACCCGGAGCCAATGATGAGATGGATGTAGATAAATGCGTGGATATCTCCCCACCTTCCTTCGTGACGGATCCAGCACAACATGCGCTTGTGAGTGGAGATTGATGGTTTGTCGCATTTTCAGCATGGCGCTTAGTCGAGGGAATTTACATTTCATACCACTAGCATTTTGGTTGAAGCCACAATAGTCTACACGTTACATTTATTGTCAGCATTTATATATATCGTACTAGTCGAGATGACTTTCCTAATAAGTAGCGAGAACATACCGAAACAGCCGAGAGCAAAGGTTGAGCCAGGTCGTGATGTTTGCGCGAATTTCAGACTCTGCCTTGCGCAACATTTCTCGTTCGACACGCAGCTTTCGTGGGCGTCCTCAGATCTCCCTTCACCGACGAGCAACAACACTGGTGACGATCCCACCTACCGCTGACGATGCACAGCTCGTCTCTCTTTTTGATCAGCCCCAGAACGGCACCCAGTCACGGCCACTGTCTGTCTCAGGCATCTTCCAGCACCCAGAATTGACCACCCCTGGAGCATTTAATGCCTTGGCCGAGTCTACCCTCCTGCGCGCACAACTTTTGACAGAACGCATCTTACGGGCCAACCAATCTCGGTCCGAGCTCTTCAAGGTCGTCAAAAATCTGGACAGGCTCAGCGATCTTCTGTGTGGTGTTATCGACCTTGCAGAGCTTCTCCGAAACGCGCACCCCGATCCTCAATGGGTCCGGTGTGCCAATGATAGCTACGAGAAACTCTGCGAGTACATGAACGTACTCAATACCCATGTCGGTCTCTATGAGGCGAGTCTTTCTCTTTTCACGCACGTGGTTGCTCATATCGCCATAGATTCTCCATACCGTTCTTCGTGACCCCGAGGTCGTCCGGTCTCTTAGTCAGGAAGCACTTCAGACGGCCTTGATTTTCTGGAGGGACTTCGAGAAATCTGCAATCAAGTTGCCTCCAGAGCAAAGAGAGCGTTTTGTTTCCTTGTCTTCTGAGATCCTCTCCCTTGGCCACGAGTTCGTCACACAAGCCTCTGCCCCGCGCCCCCCGGCCGTCATCGAACCGTCAGAATTGGATGGCCTAAAAGACGAGGGGATGGGTGCAAGGCTCCGTAGGCAGGCGTGGTCTACTCAAAAGAGTCTTCTTGTATATCCTGGCTCTCATCAAGCATATATGATCATGACATCCGCCCCAAACGAATCCCCACGGCAAAAGCTCTACATGGCTGCACACGCCAGTAGTGAACGACAAATAGAATGCCTAGACCGACTATTACATGCCCGAGCTGAACTGGCACGACTTGTTGGATGGGACAGCTATGCTGCTATGACTCTTAATGACAAGATGGCAAAAACACCGGGTGAGCATTTTTTCGACGGACACTTGACAGCATATTCTGACACGAATGAAATTAATTCTAGAGAACGTACAACAATTTTTGGATACATTTTTAGATCAAACTGCGGTTCACGCACGCAGTGCTTTGCATACACTGAGATTGCGGAAACAGTCACACCTCAACACTCGAACACTTCCTATCATACAAGCCTGGGATAGATCTTTTTATTGTCCGCCAGAACTACCAGAACCTCCCGTACCTTTGCCTCCTCTTTCTCTTGGACGCGTTTTTATGGGTCTGTCACGTCTTTTCAAGCATCTTTATGGAATATCGTTACGCCCGGCTGAAGTGGCCTCTGGTGAGGTCTGGAATTCTGATGTCCACAAACTCGAGGTAGTAGACGAGGATTCTGGCATCATTGGATGGATATATGCCGACCTTTTCGCTCGAAACGGCAAGTCATGTGGCGCAGCTCACTACACAGTCCGTTGTTCCCGACGAACTGACGATGACGACGAGCGTGGTGATCCCGCTGTCGGAGGTACTGAGGAGTTCTTTGGTCCTTCACGAAGTTTCGAAGCTATCAAACGGCACAAACTGCGCGGGATGCGCGGAGAGTACCAGCTCCCTTTGGTCGTCCTCCTGTGTGAATTCACCCGGCCCACGATCGCGCGAGGGCCTACATATCTAGAATGGCACGAGGTGCAAACCCTATTCCACGAAATGGGGCACGCCATGCATTGTAGGTTATCTTGCCGCATATCTAACACGATTGGGTGCTGATGATACGATGCCGTAGCCATGATCGGTCGAACAGAATATCATAATGTTGCTGGCACCCGCTGCGCAACGGACTTCGTGGAGCTGCCGTCCATCCTTATGGAATACTTTCTCAACTCACCCAAAGTCCTCTCCCTCTTTGAAGCGGACGGTTCCTCCATTTTAAATCGGACCGGCAACCACCACGAAGATCCGTGCACTTTTATCGACACGCATGGGACTATTTTACTCTCTGTGCTAGATCAAATGTATCACTCCCCCGCCGCTCTCGAACCAGGGTTTGATTCAACGGCTACTCTGGCAAACCTTCACAACACTCGTGGCCTCATTCCCCACGCAAATGGAACGTCCTTCCAGACCCAGTTTGGCCACCTGTATGGGTACGGCGCAACGTACTATTCGTATTTATTCGACCGTGCGATCGCGTCGCATGTCTGGCGGAAGGTTTTCTCAGACGAACCACTGAATCGCGAGCTTGGAGAGAAATACAAAGCTGAAATTCTACGACACGGTGGTGGCAAAGACCCTTGGCAGATGCTCGGAGCATTGTTGGACGCACCACGACTTCAGATAGGTGACGAGGAGGCAATGCGAGAAGTAGGGCGATGGAGGGTGGAGGATGGGCCAGTATCGGAGCGACACTAACCAGCTGTTAATGATTTTCTGAATCTAGCTCATTCGCGACTGGCGTCGACACGAGTTTTTTCAATGACATTGTTATTTTAATGCATGCAGAGTAACGATAGAATGACCGATGATGCTAACTTGGAAGGACTCTAGAGGTATGTGAACGTGGGTAGTGTACAAATGTGATGGAAGTTAAGATATTATAATAAAAACAAACAAGCTAGTGCCGACTTCGACCAACTCATCTTGAGGACAGCATAGTCAGTACATTTTTCTGGTAGATAACGAGGGTCTGTGCTCACATTACGACGCCTTCTGACCGTAATTCCTGCTCCATCCTCCAAACTGCCTCCTGCATAGCCTGTAATTGCTGCAATTTAGCCTGTTTCGATGCGGGTTCACCTCGAGAGTTGACATTGGCCATAGCTTGTGGCAATTGTAGCATAGAAAGATCGATCTCTGGAAGAGGTTGGGAGTCGGTGGGGTACTGGGAGAATGCGGAATATACGCTAGGTTGATAGACTTCTGTGCAACTAAGAAGTGACGTCCAATCTAAACTGGTATGTGAGATGTCGGGTATCAATGAATCAAAAGATGTCGCGTAGGGAGTCCTAGTTCCGGTAGGGGGAAGTAAAGAATCTGAGGGAGTGACAAATTTGCTACCAATGGATTGTAACAGGCTATCCAGGTCGGACAGATCAGATGAAGGTATACAAGTAGCTGACGTTGCTACGATATGAATATTAGTTACACCATGTGTAGATGGATGTAGACACTCACGAGCAGGCGGGGACTGTGATCCATATTTCGGCTCTCCGGGGATACTGTAATCCTGGAACAGCTCCACTTCCCACGATGCAGCATCGGAGAAATCTGGTACGGTTGCCTCCACTGGAGGGGGAATAGCGAACAGATCATCAAAATTGGCGTGGAACCAGTCATCAATGGAAAAATCGTTTTCCGTGTCAGAACGAGGCAAAGGGTCTGGCACGGTTTGGAGACCAGGAGTGGCTAGGCGTTTCGGCATTCTGATGTCCTCCGCGTCAGAAAGACGTCGCTTGCGAGATGGCAACACTACATTTGTGGCGGGTGGCGTGGAATCTACATGTAGAAGCTGTGGTGAACTGGGCTGCAATGATCCACGAATGTCATCATTACTCGAGGATGGAGACGGGAGGTACGTCTGAGATGTCACGGAAGCGCTGGAGACGGATGATCATCAACACTGGTTTGTGGCAAGAACAAAGGACATACCGTGGACGCTTGATGGGCCGACTGGCAGTGGAAGACGACTGGTCGATAGAGGACCGAGGACGTTTGGAACCGGCAATGATTGGAGGTGCAGCATCGTCTTCGCTCTCATCCGTCGGAGAGTCAAAAATGGCGGGTACAGGAGATGTTGTGATGGATGGATCAGGAGATGGATATGAGTCTCGGACAGCCTGTAAGTTCCCTTTCAGTAGCATGGAATCTCTTCTATATTTATTCTTCCGCACCTTCGCGGTATCCGCCTGCTTGACTTGACAGTGTTTTCCAGCTTCAGCAGATTCTTCGTTGTCGTTCGTGATATCCTTTACTATGGCGTCCAGATCTCCTACGAAGGTGTTCCTGATCAAGGTTGAAGGATAGAGGTTCTCTGCAGCTACTTTCATCGCGGCAAAGGAATGTCGTAATTGTGGAGACAGTGGACGTTGTGGATTCTCTTCCACTAGTGCGCAATAAGCCGCGTCAATCATATCCGCCCTGCAGTTGGAGAAATGTTCGCGACAAAGTGTCGTCCAACCGATCCGCCGACGAGCATTGATGAACCAAGAGTTGATGGAAGAAACTTGACAGGAAGACGCTGCTGCAATCCGAGCCTTGACTTCTGGGGTCGGGTAAGGATTATGCAAGTTCGTCATCAACCAACGATACGCAGAAACAAAGGTCGAGGATGCGGTGTCTTGGTCCAATGTTGATGTTACGGGAGCCGTGGAACGACGAACAGTACCAGAGGATGAGTCCTGAGGCGAAGACTTCCCATTGGCATTGAGGTCCAGAGTATGCATCTGGTGAAGCATGGCATCACAGTCACTACGCAGCAGGACCGAGGAGCTTTCTTCCTCGCGTTCAACATCCAGGTAACAACTGGCAATGTTTGATATGCGGGAAGCAACTAGGTGGGCTAGAGATAGCGATTCGTTGCAGACGCCTCCCGCTAGTGAAGCTGTGGAAAGGTCGACCAGCAGCGCAGACCAAGTCTGACTGTATGAAGTGAGGATCTCTGTGCCGCTGCCCAGTGCGGTGAGGAAGTCGCTTTCCGCAGAATATAACCTCCGTATAAAGTTATCGTTCATGGTGATGGGAGGGGAGCTTGACGCGGACCTTTCAGCGGCCGTCCGCGTTTGCCTAGCAGAACAATGCGGACACTCAATACAGATGATTACGTAAACAAAATAAATCAACACAGCTGTAGCCGACTTACCCACTCAGTGACCTTACTCGAACCTCATTTTCCTGTTCCGCGTTCCACCAACATTCTCCCTTCATGGGTCATGAATCAGAGGACAGCACCATTACTCACTTGCAAAGTATTTTGCTTATAGCACGTGATCTAAGGGATGCAACTGCGACATCTCATGTTTCAAGCAAATCACCCGTCATCACTAGGAATCACTCTCCCATGATTGACCAGATCAACCTACCAAGCCCAGAAGCATTGCTGCCCTCACTTCTCGAGGCGGGAGCGAATCGTGAAACAGCCACTGCAGCCAGCAGAATGTACCAACTCCGTGCCGAAGAGCTGGGACGGCTCATTCGGCAGTCCGTTATCACAGTATGGCACACAATAGCGGAGCTTCCGAGACCTGCATCGGTACAATCCTCCGATCAACTGATGAAGAAAGTTGTGTCCACTGCCACCAAAGTTTATCTCCACCGTCTCGAGCAGTGGAAGCAGGATATTATCCAACGTGTCAAACAAAGATCCGCGCCTATCAAGGTGATATCCAGAAAATACCGTGCTTTCAACCACGTCAGTCTTCGTATCTACAGTTGTTACTCCTTCTGAAGTACTTTCCAGAAATATGTTCCGGTATTGGAGTACTTTTTTGAAGAAAACCCATTTCCATCGCACGCAGACAAAATGTTCCTTGCCGAAAAATCAAATATGGAGTACAGACAAATTCATGTATGGGTAAGAGTCTCTTTTATCCTACCAGCCTTCTGTTACTGACTGACTCCCACACACTCCAGTTCCAGAACCGTCGCAATCGCACTAAAAAAGAGGGGAAAACGTTGGAAAAGAAGCCAACATGCGGAGGTGCAGACAAAGTGTACCAGTGCATGAACCGCCATATGGTTAAGTTCGATCCTCGAGCTTCTGATTCCCCCATAGCGGGAACATCGGAGGGAACAACTGAGGTAGGCTCTTTCATCTACTTCATACATACAGTGGCTGATAGAAACTACAGGATGACATGTCGAGGGATGTATTCGCTTCACCTCCTCCACCCCATGCTTTTCCGTCGTCTTATCCACCCATTTGTCATTATGACCCGTTCCCGTGCAAAAGCGGCCCCGTCCAACTCGGTAAACCAGAATGGAGACGCATGCCAGATCGGAAAGAACCTACTTCCCTTTCAATCAACATCGACGACTTAGTCGAGAAGTTCTCTCATTTGACTGTCCGAGGTGGAACGCGCGCCCACGGATCGTTCAACTCAAAATCACACGCTGCGACAGTCGCAATTACTGTTATACCGTCTCGTGCACCTCATCCATCCTTGGTAATTCGCAAGCATTCCCAACCCACAAGCATGGTTCAGCTTCGTCCACCTACCCGTGCATCCATGTCTTGTTCTGAGGCTTTCAAAAGTCCCAGTTCCTCACGACCTGTTACATTGGTACCCTCCGCCGCCGCAGCGGACAAGAGCGAACTCCAAGGAAAGCGCAAAATTGCTTCGCTGCCACGGCGTTTTCCCGGCCGACTACGCGACGCTCGCCCATCGACGTCTTCCCCTTCGCCTCCCTTGTTTTCTACCGACTCTGAAAGTTGTACCCGCTCTTTTTCAATTGTCACCCCACTGTCTACACCGTCAGACGCAGCAAGTGTTCAGGAG
>JBBPTB010000536.1:0-18589 GCA_038093875.1 Boletus tylopilopsis | reverse complement strand
GCGCTACGCACGGACTCTCCCTTCCCACCACGCGTCGCGGCGTTTGCCGAGGCGGCTGTGCCGAATTTACGCATTTACGCACCGCCACCGTAAATTCGGGCGGATAACCGTACATAGCTCTGGCCGCGAATTTATCAGGTGGTCGGATGAAGCAACGCTATTCTTGTAGATCAACGTTATAACGATGACATCATGATTGCAGTCCTAAAACTACACTGTATGTAGCCAGGTATCCAAGCTCACTACCAGGCGTTCTACCAAATTCCTCAAGGGCGGCACATGATCTATGAATGCATCCGCTCTGAACAACCCAACTCTCACAAACCCATCTATGATGACGTTTCCCCATAAGAGAAGCCAGCTCATCGTCCAAACCCATCCTGCTATACCAGATACCTTCCTTCCCGTTAGCTGTCTGAATATCTGTTCGGCAAACATCCCTGGGGCCATCATTCCGAAACCAAGCACCATCCTCCAGAGTTTACTCGAGTTATCGAGTGAACTCAACCCAGCATGGTGGTACACTGCAGAGGAGAGGAACGCTCCGACAACAAGACCCCTGCGACCAAAGAGGAAGGAAAGCGGATAGCCACCTTGAACGAGGAAAATATGGCGAAGCCACTGGTGCCACCTGCGCCCCCAAAACTGGGCTAGAGAAGTGGAGCGCCAAGGTGCATCAAATCCGGGGGGCCATTGAGTGGTGTCTTGTCCCAGGAAAAGAACGCCAACGAGGGTGCATAAATCGTAAGTCATTTGGAGAAGACTGTAGACTGCGCAAGACCCTATGAAGGTGATGATGCTGGATCGGAAGTATCGCGCAGGGAGAGGCAAGGATTCGTCGAAAATGGACCCTCCTGATATGGAACCGAGTCCGACTGGGGAAAATGATCGGATGGCTCTGTGCGATGTGCCACACATGAAGGCATGAACGACTGCGGATAGAGCCACATGGGAGAGGAACGCGAGGCGTTTGGACGGGCGGGTTTCAGGGGGTATGTACATCCCACGTGACCAATCCCAACCATAACCACGGAAGGCCAAGGCAAGATCAAGGGCGTCTATGACAGTTGACGGGATAGTGTTTGAGGGGCGAATTTGTCTAACGAGCGGCCCTTTTACGAATGCCCAATATCCGGAACGGGTGATGATCATCAACATTGGGTTCTAGCATCCAAGTAAGTCTCGACAAGCTCCAAACCGATTGTTTGAATGAGCCACTCACTAACAAATCGTTGTCGAATTTTCGCTCGTAAGTGCTGAGTGCCATATCCACAGAAAAAGTGGCGCGCCATGCCAATAACAAAAGAACTGACCAGCACGCTATTCGCAGAGTGCGGGTCTGTGGCGTAACGACCAGTACCGCCATAACGAAGTACAAAAGCACAGGAGGCAGGACATATGAAAGAAACGTCGTGACATTGATGGGAGCTTTGGTCGTTGGTTGAACACCAATAGCACCCCACACGGA
This sequence comes from Boletus tylopilopsis, assembly GCA_038093875.1. Taxonomy (NCBI): domain Eukaryota; kingdom Fungi; phylum Basidiomycota; class Agaricomycetes; order Boletales; family Boletaceae; genus Boletus; species Boletus tylopilopsis. Next base: position 17,121 of record JBBPTB010000536.1, on the reverse strand, counting down.
GGATGTAGCAAAAGTCATGATTTGGTATGCGGGTTACGTGACAAAGCGTCAAAGCACCGTTCGCTTGTCGAGTCTTAAAAAAATGCTTCCAATGTTCTTGCGCTGTGATTTTCTTGCGATTTGCTGGAGAGTTCGAGAGAATGGAAAAAGAACAATCTGGTATTCACACAAGGAAGCTCCTGGAGAATGGTCCCATCAATCGCCATCGCCCTACAGGCGGAAGTTTCAGGAAGATGTTTCTCCAGCTTTGGATTCAGAGTCCGCAATTGTGCAATAGTCAGTTACTAAGAAAAAGGATCAATACACCAAACGGTCGCAGCTTCCGTGCGTCCCAATTAGACCGTGTGACTAAGATAGAGTACCTTACATATATACTTGCAGGTCAGCTTTGCAAAACGATAGATAAACTGACAATCAACCAAAGCATCCCTCATGCAGCAGTTGACGACGCTGGCAACTGCCTCCTGAGGTTCGAGATTTCATCGTCCCCAACGGCATGCCTATTGATCAACTCCTTGATCTTGTCCAGCACATCGTCACGTTTTCCCGGCGCCACCGCAAGGTTCACTTTGAAACTATTGATGTGATCATGGACATCACTCCGGTGTGTTTCCTCGTAGGCTTGCATCGCCATTGCAATCACGTCTGCCTCTACCACGCCACTCCTAACCGATGCTAAGAGGAAAATGATTTGCATGACACACGTCAAGTCCACAATGTAGGCCATGAGTTGTCTTACGACGTCTTGGCTACAAGTTATTATCAGTATCTTCGAGAAGGACCGACCGATGGACACCTACGAGGCCCTGTATAGATTATGAGCCAACTTTACCAATATTGCTGCCGCGGCGACAGGGACAATGATAGGAATAGCGGTACCCCCCGTTCCGGCTACGCCTGCAACGATTGTTACTAGTGCGGCAACGACAGTGATGTCAGTTTTCCTGGAATCAAGTTGAATAATCCTTGTACATAATGGAGCTCAAAGTAAGTTGAATCACTCACGTAGTCGTCTCCATGTCTCCGATATCCCTAACTCTGAGATTCGGAGTGTTTAGCAAGCGCGCCTTGAATTCGTCTTTTTGGAGGATCTTTATGTGATCATTGTCAATGCATTGCTGAATCAACTTGAAGACGGCACCATACATTATTGGGGTCCTTGAGATTCCAAACCACGATTATATCAGCATGAATCACATTTAGACACGCTTTCATGGACTGATTCTGAAAATTTGGGCTAGCTGAAAGCGCCTTCCAGTATCCTATGGTTATTCTCAGCGTACCACATATCTATTCGGCCGAACGAAGCTCACTCTTTTCTCCGACGCTAAAATAGGACTGTTTGGACATGTTTGGGTGTAAAAATGAAAAGAAACACATACCCTATTGTCAACGCTACTTTCACAGAGATGCTCACTCGTTGTGCGATTGCAGCAATGTAGTGCGCTGCTTCATCTTTGATATATTTTTGGATATCTTTTGTTGTTACATCGACGAGTGCTGCGAGGCTCTCCTGGGTCCCCTCATAGGTGTCCACGGCTGTCACGATTATCGTATCAGAAACAAGATAGCAAGTGTCACTAGTACCAACGCACTGGACACGGATACGTGCGACAGAGAGTCACTTCCAGCTGCTGCTCGGACTGGCCTTATGCAAAGATTTTCCAATGAGGCCATTTCGCATTGTTTTAGAGCGTAATCATCAAGCATTTCGCCATTCTTCAGAGCATCAGCGTACAATGTGTTGATGAGCAAATCGAGTTTAGTGAAGACCACAACAAGTGGAACTACAAACACGACCGTGTTAGTCCATGAGGCACGTATCGTTTGGCGGACCCACTATTTCCTAGGATTTTTTCCCTGTTCTTGAGAAAGTCCTCTACACCAGCTTCCAGGAGACGACCGCCCGCAAATGGTATTGCCAAACAGAGCCTGCATCATGTACTTAGCTAGAACATTCATATCTGAGGAATTGCTTACCAAACAGCGTGTAGTTGGTCTTTCAAATCCTGCATACGTCTTCGGCGTGAAATGAAATCACGAACCGCCATCAAATTCTTCTGATCGGCAGCTTCGAAACCACGACTATCGTGCACAATGAAGCGCTCGTTGTCGGGTGCGACATATTCTTGATCGATACTTGCTCTACCACGCGTGGTGTTGGATACATCCTGGACCAAGTCATTAACATTCGATATAGTGCTGATCGGGATTCAGCAGCTACCACGCCAGCAACACCAAATACTTTATTTATCAGCGATGATTTTCCTACACCAGACTGAAGAAGTTAGTTTTCAGTATGAACTTGTATGTCCATGACACCACACCTTTCCAATGATCAGGACGCGGAACCTGAGAGGATCAATGAATTGGCTAAGAGTACCGAGAAATGTTCAGACTTGCCGGTTGCAAGATGCCACAGTTTCGCTGACAGTCGAGGGAAGCTACCAAACACGCTCGGAATAAATATCACTAAGGAACATGGTACATACCGACTGAATTCCAATAACGATTTCAACCTTCCTCTCAGTCTTGCGGTACACTATCACTCATTAGTACAAAGCGGCACGGTCAAACGGTAAACCTACATTGTTTTCCACACACTTCGTGTATGTCAGACAGGATTTCTTGAGCATCCACAGAAAAGGAAACGACCCCACGAAGTTTACTACGATAATTCACTAATACTGAAAGTTTCTCGTTGAAAAGTACCTCTCTGCAGGGGATTGATTAGCACGCGTAGAGTGTCAGGCCCATGAGGGATCTCACACTGGTGGATCAAAGCTCTCCTCGTGACTACTCCCTGCTTTTATCGTTTGACGAACGTCTCTTGTTACTCTACCCGCTCTCAACACAATGGATTCAACTTCCTTCCGTGATTGAGGATTGAGGTTGATACCGAGGGCTAAACCACGAGCGTCAGTCTAGGACCCATGGGTATAACTAGAGCCTGATACTGGATATGAACAGCATGGGCAGCGGTGAGGATTCCGTTTCGTTTCGTGACATGATGTGGAGTTTCCTGAGAGAGGTGGAAGTGATAGCCGGGTGTTCACTTGGGGACTTGGGCTAGGAAGACGAGTTGAAGTGCATGAGGCGCCTTTGGCGCCCGTCCCGCCCTATAATCAACAATATTAATACATAAATGTCATGGAAGTTATCATAGACCTCGCCTAACCGTGAGAGCACGCGAAACATAGAACTATGCACCATGTTCTAATGGATGAACCTCAATACTAGCAACTCCGTGAGACGTTGAGATAACATTGACTGGGGTTCCAACGTGCCATGTACACCGTGTCAGTGATAGCTTAGTGTTGATTCAAACTCTCACTGCGTCCTGTTTGATCATGTTTATAGAGCATCCATCGTTGATGCTTCAAGAATCAAGAATCAATACGTGCTCGTCACTAGTGGTTTGCGCCAATGCTTCACTAACTTGGCAACTAACGCCGGACGTTTTTCCAATTCCAATTCCCCTTTTCAGAGCATGGCCAGCCAATTCTATGCCGTTGACTCTGGGATTCAGAACCCACATTTGAGTCTAGCAAATTACTGGCGCTACGCGACAATAGTCATCCAATGGATGCTGGCGCTGAGGCGCAGCCCGTTGTGTCGGCATTGTCAGAAAAATGGAGCATGAAGCAATGTGTAAATCTCAATTGGTTCATTTTCTTTCTAGGACGCGCTCAAAGGACGATTTTGCAGCATCCTGCTCCCATAAGTCGCTGTGACAATTCACTCGGAAGACGTCTCCATTCTGTCAAGAAGTCCACGATACTGTACACTGCGTCAGCAGAACCGTAAGTACAATACCTATTCTCAGTGATCTATGGATCATTTGATGACTCAAATTGTGGAGTGTGGGCTCATATATATATATAACATCATCGGCATTTAATCCCTCTCCGAGTATCCATGGCAGCTAGAACCATTTAAGCGTAGTGATGAGAAGGGCTAGGAACGTTGGGTACGTCCACCCAAACCCTTCTTGCTTCCCTGGTCTGAACATGACAGCAACCAGACCGCTCCTTTTGCACATGAGCACCTTCGGTCTGTTTGCCACACTTGTTGTTGCTGCTCTTCATAATGTAACTGTCGACGATTCTGTTCTGACTGGCGCAGTAGTACCCCAGTACTTACCCTCGGCGGGAGCATGGAGTCAGGGCAACACTTGTCAGGACTGTGCCGCTCAACCAGACCCTGCCATGGTATACAATGGCACATGGCATGACGCTAGTTTCTCTCTATTGAGCGGTCCCTTTCTTAGCTTCGAGTTTTCGTTCGTAGGTCAGTTCTTCGATCTCTCATTGCAGGTTCGCATTCATGAGAGGGTTCTCCGCAGGAAGTGCCCTATACATATACTTTATCCTCGCAAATGCCCCAAATTTCTTTCTGTTAAATGCAGTCACATCCGTGAACTTCACCCTGGACGGGGCCACTCTCCCCCCATTTGTACATTTCCCAACTCCGGGCGCTGGTTACCAGTACCATGTGCCGGTCTTTGCTAACCCGGCTCTCCCTTCTGGTACACACACCATGACAGTAAATCCCCTCGTACCCACCTCTGCCCCGAACGACTCAGTCTTGATGTTGTTTGACTACTTGGTTTATACGTCAGTCATTTGTCTTGTACCGCATTAGAGCGTTTTCATAGGAGTATTTGTTATTAGGACGGACGCCGACAACGTTACGACTACAACCCCCACGATTACCACTCTGTTATCAATCCCGGGTTCTTCGCCATCATCAACCTCGACAGGCGTGGCTCCGGTGCAAAACATCGGTGCTATTGTTGGCGGAACCGTTACAGGTGTCATTGTCCTCGTGTTGGTGACTGTCTCCCTGCTGTGTTATCGGCGATACAAGAGACGCACTGGCCGTTCGTCTCCCATAACGGAACCGATTTTAATGGATCCATTTACCTCTCCTCGAATAACCCCATCGAACGTCGAAAGTAGCTCATCGCCGGTTTACCGGACATCAATCGGTTTCTCTCCCACAGAGGTGCGCGAGCGAACTTGGTGTTTGATTCGCTTGATTCACTTTGATTTCTTTGATAGCTCGGATCAAGAAGCAGCGTAGGTGCATCACCCTTGACGGTGCAATCCACAACTCCTTCTGTCACGCTTCCTGCATCCAGTAACGTCACTGCTCTCATGGAACAAATTGGGCTATTGAGGAATGAAGTTTCCCGGATGCGTGAACATCGGGTCGAGTTTGGATCGGAGCCACCACCTGAGTACTCAGAAGACTCGCATACCCTGATATGATGGGATCCTTTGCACGACTTTGTACATAATAGGATACTGCAAGATGCCATTGTCCCTTTGTGTGCGGCCCATTTTGACTATTGTATTCATAAGCACCAGCTCTGATACTGGTTCACATGTAGGAAGTGCTATTTTGCAGTGCAGCCTTCCCCCCACGTCAAAAATATAGGAGTGGGAAGGAGGCCGGGTGTCACTATCCAAGTTAATGAGTTGCAATGAGTTGCAAAGCGTCGGTCCTGTGAGTTTTTGTTCTGCACAACAACAAAAAACTTTGTTCTTTCCAGCTCCAAGTACTCCCGGATCAGATCGGCCTGTGAGAAGCAAGGTCACTTTGTTGCTCGACATTTTCACCGTCGGCGAGGTCACTGCCCGTTACGACATCCACTAAGCTCAACTTACCATTGAATGTGTCGCTTACTTTTCGTTCTTATCGCTAGAATTTACATGCAAACGCTGCCTTGATCGGCGTTCTGATACCCCGCCAGGGCTTTCCATCGCATCATGATACAGAGTTCAGATTATGCCACCGCAGATTTCTCCAAGACACGCGATGGTATATTTCTGTGATGATTTTACACAGACATTGCCCCAACGTCCCAAACGACAACGGTCCTGGTCATCCTTCGTCGCCATATACAACGCAACAAAGATAGGATGATATTGGCGCCCAAGCTTGACACGACCGTGACGCCTCCCACGCCGATCGAGTTTCATCACCGTGATCAACCAGCACAGCAGACCATAAAATGTAAGCCACGATGTCTTCTCCCTGCCCTCAGTTGACACATAGAACCAACCAGAGTGATCTTCATGTCACCCGAGCTTCAAGAAAACGCCTTGAACCCGCGCGACCAACCTCAAGACGCGTCGGACGACTGCTTGTGTCTGATCTGTCGACAACTCGGGCACGTCGTCGCGTCATGCCCTCTGCTCCACAGCGTCTCTACACACGTCAGACCGCCATGGCCCTCTCCCCCATTTGAAGACCCTGCCTCCACCAAATACTCAGGGACGGCGCTCTGCGACCGCTGCGAGCGACTAGACGCATCAGTCAAGATCGAGGATCATGTCCCCTGGGTGCTCGATGACTTGGCGGACCTCTCCAGAGCCGAAGACAAGGCACGCCAAATACCCTCGCTCGGTCCAATCCACGCGCTTCGACTGCGCTCTTCCTGTCCCCTCTGCCGCCTCCTGTTCGACATCACCCATCTTACCGAAGAGGATTTGGACGTCATTCAAGACGACTTGTTTCTGGCCACCGGATGGTCGGTCCATCGTCTCGAAAAGGATATGTGCTGGTCCGGATTCCACAACGGGAAGGGACCGTACGCAAAGTGCATGTATACTTCGGTGGCGAGGATGTCCGATCACCCTGGGGTACTCGTCGGGGAGGCGGTGGAGGCAATCGCTCTGATGGATGCCGAGGAACGTGACGGGACGAGCAAACCTGCTCCGTTGGGTGTCAGGAAAGTCGATCCACAGACTTGCGATTACAACCTCATCAAGGATTGGCTCCGTCGATGCGATGATCTACATCCCATTGCTTGTCGTCCGCTCAAGTCAGACGGCTTGAAACAGATAAAGCTCATCGACGTAGAGACCAGGCAGATCGTGCAGTATCCCGCAGACGGCTGCGACTATGTTGCTCTCAGTTACGTTTGGGGAGGCGTACAACAGCCGAGTTTCAGACTGGGGGAGATACTTCCGACCGTACCTGCGACCATTGAAGACGCCATGGTTGTGACGCGCAACCTCGGAAAACGGTACTTTTGGGCAGACTCCCTGTGTATCGATCAGGGAAACGATGAAGAAAAGGCCGTGCAGATTGCTCTGATGAGCGCAATCTATACTGGTGCATGGGCTACCATCTTTTGCCTTTTCGGCCATTCTGCTCGGAGTGGACTGCCAAGAGTAGGCACACTGGAGCGTGTCATACCTCAGTTGTCTTGCAAAGTCTGGGGACGGCGCCTGTTATCAGTGATGCCGACACTCAATCAACAGATGTCGTGGTCACCTTGGGCAACGAGAGCATGGACTTTCCAGGAGGGTCTACTCTCGCCACGACGCATTTTCTTCACGAATCATCAAGTCTATTTCGAGTGTAACGCTGTGCAGAGCTGTGAGTCCCTGGACGACGCACATTCCCCATTTCATCTCCCCACAGACGCGCAACGGCTGGCATCTTTGGACCAGATCATCGTGGACTCAAAGACAGTGAGGAAAGCGAGGCCCGATGAAATCTTCGGTCGGGGTATCTTCCGAGACCCGTTTCGTCCCCTCTCTCTCAATGAAGACGCTCAAATTGACAACCGTCTCGTGAGCTATATGAGACTCGTGCACACCTACACGACCAAGAACATGTCTCACGATTCTGATTCGTTGAATGCGTTTTCGGCCGTGCTGACGCGCCTAGCAGAGACGCGTTATCAGAAAGGATTCGTGCAGGGTTTGCCTTTGGATCTCTTACCCAGGGCACTGTTGTGGATCCATGACGCCCAGCCGAGGCGACGGCATTTGTTTCCGACATGGTCTTGGGCAGGATGGGAGGGGCCTGTCAACGAGGATCCCGTGGAGGTGTTTGAAATGGATTCAGACTGGAAAGAAGTTGATTTACCACCACTCAGGGCGTGGAAAGCTGGACACGGAGGCACGCCAGAGCTCGTATACAACTTCAACCCAACACCCTTGATACTTCAGGAAATGAAAGAGTCAAGCAACGATTCGGACACGGACAGCAATGGACCAAGATTACCAGAGCCCGAGGACGAAAATGGTCCCGATCTTTGGGAAGACATAGACGACGGATCTGAATATGACTCTGAAGGTAACTTGCAAAGTTGCATATAAAAATCGAGACAGGCTGACCGTGTTGTTGGATGCGCTGCCGGTTTGGCAGGTGGGGGTTCTATCAACGAACCGATAGATCGCCAGGGAGATCCGGTAACGCTGCTTGCAAGAGAGATGCTATCCGCGACGCGGGAAGTACCTGAACGAATTGGCAGCAACGAGCTATTGGTCGAAGGGATCGTCCTACGACTAACATTGGGGGACGATATCACGAGTTCCCGTGACCCCGATGATTCCACTGACGATGGATTCGGCCATACATGCACCATTCGTCTCCAAGACCAACCCAAGCCATTGTCCTTGAGCTTTGTTGGATACAATGATCCGCAGTTGGTTCGAGAGTGGGGCGGGAAGGAAAAAGAGTTTTTGCTGTTATCTCGGGAGCAAATTTTCCCTGGGCCGAGCATTCGGAATTCGATGTTGCTTCTCGACTGGGATGGAGGTGTTGCGAGTAGGATGGGTGTGGCGAATTTGGAGCTTGACAATGTGAAGTTGTTGGAGGGGGCCAAGCTAGAAAGACGGTTACTCAAACTGAAGTAGATGGTCACCGTACAGTTGTACGATTCACGAAGAAGGGTTGGGTTGTTGTTCATCCGCGGTCATTGCGTCCATGGGGGAACGGAAGCATGAGAATGTGCCAGAACTTGATAATCAAGATAGAAACCTACACAAGCTAGCATATAGATGGTTGGGGAAACATGCCAACAGCTGCGGAGAGGAAATGATTGTCGGATACTAGCTATAGTAGCCCAGGTGTGGCATGGCTATTTGACCGTATTTGTAGAAGGAAATACCTCGGTCTTTCCAGCTAGTCAAGCCATGATTGGAAAGCATCGGAAGACAAGATCCGTGGTACTTCTAACCTTCCTCTGTCAGAAATCAGTGTTGCCTTCAGATGAACCCTCATTGTTCACAGCGATCCCATCTGGGCAAGATCTCATTCCGTAAAGCAAAGCAAATATATCCATCTTACACACGTTCTAACGCGGATTTTGGGTGAACGAAGGTTTATTTTCTCCACAGGTACCGCGGCATAGATCTCCCTTCCAAGATACATACCTACGAATGGGGGGCCGTTGGGTCAAACATCGTTTTCGCTTCGACGACCGAACAAAGTACGTGATCACACATTTGATATGTATTATTCGTGGGTTAGGCACACGTTATCCCAAATGCCGCCTATCAACCAGTCACTAGCTTCTCTGCCTTGGATCAGGAAACCGTCACGACCAGGGTTCCTGTCGCACAAGGAACTTGTGTGACAGGTCCGTCGTTTTGCCCAATGGCCCCCATCCTCACGAATCGTCATCGAACAGAGGTCTGCAGATAGAGATCAAGATCGTCGTTCTCCGCCGTTTTTGCGACGTGCCACTTGGCGCATGCGCAGACGAGGTGCTTCACCGATCGGGTGTCCTCGGGCCTGATACTTACGTATTCCCCGACCCTTTTCATCCATGATGAAACAAGATCGATGTGGACCGAGAGCTGTGTTTCCCTGGCACGATGGTGATGTCTACCAGAGATATGATATATTGACGCGGCCAGTGTTTTCTGTGCACGGGCATGTGGCACCACTCGCCCGTTTCGTCGATAAGCCACTGTTCTTGCAACTTGGTCCGCGGGGTAAATTCAAGTCTCCGGATGAAGGAAAACATATGATCCCCGAAACTGATCCACATCCACCTTTGCTCATCTCGACCCTGTACGTTCGTGGCAGATGAACATGGAGGGTCAGGTGGCGGGATGGGGGCGGGGACAAGGGCGATGAGTTTCCAAGACCACTGACGATGAACGCCGCGTCGCCTTTTCTTCTATTCAACATGCGAGCCAGATGGACGAACAACAGAACATCGCATAGTCAATGTATTCATTCCTCTGACGGCCGACGGGCGCAACGCCCGACTGGCATGGCGCACGGGACCCATCTGATTGATTCGTGAGAAGACTTGAGCCTGCGCTCTGATGTTTGACTTTTTTTCCTCCGTCTGGCAGTTCGGGCATGTGTTCATAGGCAGCGTGTCGGTCTGTCGTGTGGGTATGCGACCCATCATGCGAGCTCCGCCGATAAAGTCGGTAAAGAAAAGTATACATGCCTCCTCATCATAAAAGATGGCATCACCTCGCTGCAAGTTTATCATTATGATCGTTTCATGTGTGCTCAAACTTGTCATAGTAGCCGGCCCTCGGGGCTTCCGCTGATATCTCATCCATTTCTAGTGGTTCTCGCGGCGGGTAACACAAGCCGGCCGTTTTCTGCGACCTACTGCGATTGTTGTCTCACGAGATAGACACTTTATCAGAGTTCCCAGGGATTCCCTCGAACGCGACCCGAAAGGCAATCACTCGGGTGACATACGTCATGGGTCTCCTTTTATTTTTCCCGTGCGCAACTGCAATCACTGAATGACAGGGACGAGCACTTGTCTGTGAGAAAGAAAGACAGGGGTCTTGAATGCGTGGGCGACACGTACGTCATACACCAAGCACACTCTCGCCCGCAATGCGTATAGCATCCACGGATGCCATCTGCAGTGCGCACGCCGCCATGCGCCAGTGATTCGTGCCTGGGAATGCAACGTCGACGTAGAGAGGACACCGCGGGCGTAGACACAAAAGTCGTGGCAGATGCGGCGTCACGCCAAGGCCGCAGCACACCCAAGTTGTGTACACAGCAACGTCGATGGGAGGGGGCTACTATCTTTACGACGAATCGGACATTGATGTATGCCGAGAGTCGAGATCAGTTGCAAGTGTCATACGATGTTTTGGGGGAGGGGGCTGAAGTGCTGACTAGCGTTCCAGTGGACGCGTGACCATGTCTGGAGTGTATGACAGAAGCATGACTGCGGCACGCGACATGTTACAGTGGTATGCGGTGTAGAGGTTCACAGCCTTGGATCGTTGTCTTAGTGCACAAAGGCTCGGCTGCACCCACCGGAGGCGGGATCGGGTGGCTCTACTTCTTCCTTATGCGGTGCATAATAGGCAAATGATTTACGCTGCTGGTGTACGTAGTTGGCACAGAGCTGAATCTTGAAACTAGAGTGCAAGAAAACACTGCTTACACTGATCAAGACGGCTCCGGCTCCTTTGCGTGCCGTGATGCCGTGGGTGCTGAGTCTGAAAATCGGACGGCAGATTCCGATGGTTGGTCGACGAAAAAATTTGCAAAGATCAATTCCAAGTTGTAAATCGACTTGCTTGTCCTTTTTTTCTCTGAGCGTACGACGAACGAAGCGACGAGGTCGGCACTTGGATAACGAACGCAAGGTGAAATCATGGCATCGTACGTGCTCGATCATGTTCATTATCGCCATTGATGTACAACAACGCTGACGCTCGTCGCAGAACAGAACAGCTTCAAGATGTCGCCGAGGGCGAGATCGAGTCCAACTGGGACCAAGTCGTCGACAAGTGGGTGCTCGCAGCAGCCTGTATTTGGTCGCTGCATCTTCTGATCAATTATCCTTGCTCCCCATCAGTTTTGACAACATGGATCTCAAGCCAGAGCTTCTCCGGGGTATCTATGCCTACGGGTAAGTTCCTTCTCCTTCCAAAAGCAGGTTTGTTGACGTCTAATCGCAACACGCAAGTTTCGAGCGTCCTTCGGCCATCCAGCAGCGCGCGATCGTGCCTGTGGTGAAAGGGCATGATGTTATCGCCCAAGCCCAATCTGGCACGGGCAAGACCGCCACATTCTCTATTTCCATTCTTCAGAAGCTAGATATGTCCATCAAGGGGTGCCAGGCCCTGATCCTCGCCCCGACCCGCGAGCTCGCACAGCAGATCCAAAAAGTGGTGATCGCGCTGGGGGACTATATGAACATCGAGTGTCATGCGTGCGTCGGCGGAACCAACGTGCGCGAGGACATGGCCAAGTTGCAGGAAGGCGTTCATGTGGTGGTGGGCACGCCTGGACGCGTGTACGACATGATCAACCGGCGAGCGCTCCGGACGGACACTATCAAGATCTTTTGTCTGGACGAGGCGGACGAGATGTTGTCTCGGGGCTTCAAGGACCAGATTTACGAGCTGTTCCAGCTCTTGCCTCAGGATACACAGGTCGTGTTGCTGTCTGCGACGATGCCGGCAGACGTGCTCGAGGTGACGAAAAAGTTTATGCGTGATCCGGTGCGCATTCTTGTGAAGCGGGACGAGTTGACGCTCGAAGGAATCAAGCAATTCTACATTGCTGTGGAGAAGGAAGAATGGAAGCTAGACACGCTCTGCGATCTTTACGAGACGGTGACGATTACCCAGGCGGTCATTTTCTGTAACACGAGGCGGAAGGTGGACTGGTTGACGGAGAAGATGCACTCGCGGGAATTCACAGTGTCTGCCATGGTACGTGAACGAGGCGAAGCTTGATGATTTTTTTATTTGAATTCGGCTGATGCGTTACCATGTGTAGCACGGAGATATGGAACAGAAACAACGAGAGGTGTTGATGAAGGAGTTCCGATCTGGGTCGTCTCGTGTGCTCATCACGACGGACTTGTTGGCGCGTGGAATTGACGTGCAGCAAGTGTCGCTGGTGATCAACTATGACCTACCAACGAACCGTGAGAACTATATCCATCGTATCGGACGTGGTGGGCGGTTTGGACGCAAGGGTGTTGCCATCAACTTTGTTACGACAGAAGACGTGAGGATGCTGAGAGATATTGAACGTGAGTAGGAAGGGTTGATTGGCGATGCAAGGTGCTCATGGTGCGGACAGAATTCTACAACACACAGATTGACGAGATGCCATTGAACGTCGCGTACGTCGGATTCCGCTTGTGATGATCGATCTGTCAGCTGATGAGTGTATTCTGCCAGTGATCTCATCTAGACGCGTCTGGCAAGTCAAGTGGATCTCGTGATTCACACACCGAGTCGCCACATCACCTTTTTTGTTTCACTCTCATGGATTGATGATTCGAGTACAGTAAAAAGCCCTCCTTGGTTGGTGAGGTACATAGGCTAGAGTAGTAGTATGATTTCGCGTCTTTCGCTTTGAAATACACGCAACACAGCCCTTTTGCGATAAAATTATGAGATTATGAGAGAGCGGTGGGTGGGAACGAGGGGAGCACTGCCTTTTCGGAGGGTGTGCCTTGAGGTTGGAGCGAGCCTGGCGAGGCTGTACGATGAGGGGGTTCACAGGAGATGAAACGACCAGCCAGTTCTTCCCTCGTCGGTCCCCGGTTACATTGCGATTCCGCCAATCAGCCCCCATCATTACCGACGACCTCGACATTCGGCATTATCATCCGTTGCAGCGCCCCTCCGACTCTCGGCATACCGGTCATCTCGCAATCCCAAATACTAGGTCTCGCCTCACCTGGGCTCGCTTGGCGGATCCGAGCTTATATTATATATTTTTTTCTTCTATAAGACGGCCCAGGTTGATGGTTCTGCTGTTGCTTCATCTCACCAGCCAATTGCGATACTAGTGTGCCACGACGCGCAGCGTATCCCTCCTCGTCTCGCCATCCAGATTTCATTTTTCTTTACCAAAAAAAAAAAACAAATTGACATGGCAAGTAAATCCATACGTCTGTGCTAGCGATTACTTATATAACAGCATGACAGAGAGCCCGTCTCAGTCTCTCCACAAGTCACACTACACAACCCACTGCACAACCCGGCATGTCCATCGCCACCACCTCTGCCGCCCCTTCCCCCTGGCCCCCGTCCCCCATCTCCCAAACGCCCTACCCGCTCCGCCCACCAAGCGCCTCCGAAATCATACCCCGTCTCTACGTCTCCGACCTTGCCTTTGCCGAGAACCCAGCCGCCCTCGCCAGCCTCGGCATCACCCACGTCCTCTCCGCCATGCGCGGCTACGTCGCCGCACCCCCGTTCCACCCCCCGCTCCACCGTGCCCAATACCCGCTGGACGATCTGCCATTCAGTGAACTCGCCGCGCACCTCCCGCACACGACCGCCTTTTTGCGCGGGGCGCTGACGGACCCGAGCGCGCGCGTGCTCGTGCATTGTGTCGAGGGCGTGAGCCGCAGCACGTCTGTCGTCGCCGCGTTCCTCATCGCCGAGTTTGGGTGGTCGACGACGCAGGCGGTGCAGTACGTCAAGTCGCGACGGCGGGCCGCCGAACCGAATTTCGGGTTCGTGCGGCAGTTGCAAGAATATGCCGAATCGTTGGGACGGTCGTCGTCGTGATGACGATGGCCAGGGTTGCGTTGCGTTGGTTCTCTTTTTTCATTTTTTTGACAATGGATTATCCTTCTCTTTCCCCCTTTTCTCCTCTTCCCCCTTTTGCCGACTTCTTTTCCTTGGCCCTTTCTTTTCTTCTTACGTCGCGCTTTCGTTCTGGATGGTTGGTGCTTGAATCGGTGGTTTGGGTTCAACTCGTGGTGATGTCGTTCATTGTTCTCTTTCGTTTCCGCTCTTCGCAACACGGACCTGGGCCCCGGGTGATCCGCACCCGCACGCACAACCGCGCATACACACACACACACACAATCGCACACGCACACACGCTCTCTCGCCGCACTCGATCGCACACACCCTGTACACTAAATGGACATGATACCCCCCTCCATCCCATATCCTTCTCGCCATGTATGATATAGCGCCGCTCGTGCGCAATAACCTCCACACATACACACATCACATATATGTGACAATAAACAGAGAGAGAGAAGAGCACTGCATTGCAAAGAACTCCCATCTAAAAAAAAAAAAACTATTTATGACAAGACATACCTATACCTATCCTTAATTATATACATACGATACAGCGTTTCTAATCCCCGCGACCGTGCAGAGAGAAGCGTGCGGTCGCGGCGTTGTCCAATGTCCACTTTGTCATAGATGAACCATGCCATCATGTCGCCATGTACGCAGTGTACATACAATATGGCTTACATACGACCCCCCATTTCCGCCCCTATGACACCATGGGATCTAATCGGATCATCATCATCATGAGCTGCAGCACACTGCCCTCGCGGACCCTTGATCGAGTGCCACGTTTCCGTGTGTAGGTTTGGACAGCTTCACGCCAGGAGACTGTGGGAGGACGGAAGAAGGAAACGGGACGAGACGTCAAACGCGCGAACCCAAGACGATTGGGGGAAAGAGGGAAAAAAAAAAACCCACTCTATCGTCGTCAAACACGCCCCGCTGGATCTTGTCCAAGATGTCCCGCGACGCGTCTTCGAACGCCCGCTCCACGTTCTGCCCCGACTTGGCGCTCGCTTCGACGAACAAGAGGCCGTGCTCGGTGGCCCACTGGGAGGCTTCTTCTGTCGTGACTTGGCGTGGTTTGTGCGTGTGCGTGTGCGTGTGCGGATACGGGAGTGAGTGTGGGTGGGATGGGACGTCCGAGGGGGATGGCGGCGGGTCGCAGAGATCGACCTTGTTGCCGACGAGAATGCAGGTGAGGTGTGGGTCTGCGTGTTCTCGCACGTCCGCGAGCCACGTACGCGCGTTCATAAAACCTGTGTTTGAAGAAGCCCAGGAAGGAGGATGGGTGATAAAGGGGTGGGTGGGGAAGAAGAAGATAGGAAAACAGAATACGTGATATGACGCATGACGCGTGATGGATGATGATACGTTAGGATCGTGTCATGTTCCGGGCACCACACACACACGGCAGTGCATGAATGCGGGGCAAGCGATTAAAGAAATAAACAAAGAGAGGGGTAAGCGCGTCAAAAAAAGAAATGGGTATGTATTTGCCAGAACGGGTGGGGGGGAAGGGGCGTTACGCACTCGTACGAGAGGTCACGTCATAGACGAGCAGACAACCCGCTGCACCACGGTAATACGAGCGTGTGATGGAGCGGAAGGATTCGGTCCCGGCTGTATCCCAACCTGTAAAGAAAAACGTCCGGGGGTGAGCGCCACTGTCCGATTCTCGGGTGCGTGCGTGCGCGTCGGGGGCGGGGGTGTAAAACCACGAGAATGGGAAACAAAAAGAAAAAGAGGGGACTGACATTGGAGTTTGACGATCTTGCCTGTCTCGGGGATCTCGATCAGTTTGGAGCCAAACTCGACGCCGAGCTGGGTGGGACGTCACGTCAGCTGTGAGCCCAAAAGGTGTGCATGTGTATGACGCACGGTAGGATCGGGATTGGCCATGAAGCGCTGGTCTGTGAGCCGGACAAGCAAGGAGGACTTGCCCACGCCTGCATCGCCTGGCACGACGTCGGGCACAGTGAGCTACGGGGGTGTCCACAAACGCGATCCTACACACCGGTGATGATAAACTTGAGGACATAGTGCCAGGTGATGCCCGCCATCGTCGCTGCGGGCCAACCGCGACTACGCTGTGAACTCTCCTAGGGCCCTTCTCACATCTCGACCCCTCAAAGGGGGGTCAAGTCGGACACTTCCGGAAGACGACGAAAAATGCACGCTCGACGCCTTCAACCAACTCACACAGAAACAATGAGCACCACTTGGCGAGGCGTCTTCACGTACGTCCGAGGTGCATTCTTAGATCGTGGCGACGTCTCATTAACCTCTGTTGCAGATACAACAAGTACGCTGAAATCACCGCACGGGCTGTTCGTCAGTCCATGAAGGAGACGGAGCGCGTCGGTGCGGAGAAACGGGGCTTCACTGCGCTCAGATACCAAAAGTGGGAGAACGGGGCTGGTGGTTCACAGGTGTGTTCCGTGTCCCATCGTCGACGTGGTTCTCATCGTACTGTTAGGTATTACTCAACGCCGAGCAAGCCCAATCACCCAAGCCGGCCGCCTGAGCCGCCTGGCACGCTGGTCGTTTCAACTTCCCTTTCATGTACTGCGTTGCAAATAGACTATTGGAAATGACCCTCAGCCCATACATGCGTTGTGGACACGGTGCGGAGAATCTCCAAGCCCTCCCCGTTCGCACGTCATTTCGATTCGATTTCGATTCATTCTTGAGTGCTGCGGTGAGACAGCATGGAGGTGCTTCTCTGTTGCACATGCGACGCCGCACGGTACGGTCGTGTTTTCCCATCCTTGCAAAAATGACACCACCGTCCCTGAGCCATTGAATGACG
>JBBPTB010000535.1:0-18595 GCA_038093875.1 Boletus tylopilopsis | reverse complement strand
TGCTGCGCGGACCAACCATCACGCTATTGAGCCCCGTCGACGGCTCTGAAGAAATTGCTAATCCTTTCATTGCACAAGAATGACCATGTCTTCCCCCGTCTCTTCCTGTTCGTCGTCTCCCGGGATCTGATGTAAGAGTAGTAGCACACATGCGAGCAACAATTCTAACCGAGAATTGCAAGTCTGTCTCTTTGCTGTCGCAACGGATTTACATGAAGCCATTGCGAGCGCAGGGGATGGTAAACAGTGCACATGACATCCTAGCAATGATGTTGGCCTGAGCGTGCATGGTTTCTAGAGTAATTATACGCTCTGCATCCTGTGAAGTATGGCAAATTCGTTTGATCATCTGGCCCTACGAGTTCCACCGGGACAAGCCACACCAGGTCATCGGAGTGGCGTTACGCTTCGCGGCGATCCTGCAAAGTTCACAGAATTGGAAGCAGAGGGTATGGTGTGCGGCTGTCCGAGATTCATGGCAGACTTCAACCCCGACTGGCTTCCTAACTTGACAGCTATCTGCATTGGTGGCTGAGGAGATGAGTAACACGGCAACTCTTCTTGCGTCGTCGGCGATGATGGTGACATAGAAGTCGAAGATGGCGTGGAAGGATAGTTGACGTATGAAACTGGATAGAGATAAGAGGCTAAATTCATGTTCACCTCCATGCCTCCAGGCATTTCGAGGATGTTCGTGCTCAGGGGTGATCGGGAGGGTGACCTGGACTTCATCGTCCCGGTTGAGATGTTGAGGTGACGCTGGGCAAGCCGGGAAAACGAGGGAGAAGATGATGGGGAACGTGGGTTGGCTCTAGAGAACTGGTCCGAATGGGTTGCGGACGTAACAACCGACGAGGCCTGCCTCTGCGGAGAAGATATATGCGAGTACGCCAACGATGGTGAAGCTCCCGATGATTTTTCGTCGGCAGAGAAGCTACGATCAGATAGGTGTATAGCCGATAAATCATGCTCCAAGGACGGGGGTACGCTTTCCCCAAGTTCGTTTGTGTGAAGATGATATGATGACATAGATGACAATTGAGATCCGGATGTAGGGTATGTACTGAGTGTGACATTGTTGACAGCGTGTTCATGCGTGTTGAGAAATGGTTGTGGGATGCGAGTTCGCGTCGCGGTAGTTTCATAGAATACAGTAGATGCGTCAGCGAGCTGAGAAGGAATTTGGGCATGTGAACGTGTGGGTGTTTGGAAGCGAACAGGAGCGGGGTGGGTGATTGACGGCCATGAAAATCGATTGATAGCTTTACGGGTTGGAGGTCCCGACTGGGAACGCCGGATTAGATCAGCTTTCCGTGAAGTCATCTCAGCCTCTCGGTCAGCAATGGTACGAAGAGCCCGCTCATCCGGCAGGTCTGCGAGCCTCGATATCAGCCTGCCTCTAGAACTATAAGGCTGGCCATCCATGGCTGCAGGTAAAGAGGAGGGTTCGCCCAGAGATTCCTCGTTAAACGACCGGGTAGATCGGAAGTCGTCGGACTCAGCAGTTTCCGAGCGATCCTCATCGTTCGGAACGTCAAGGCCATCACCTGACGTGGTTGATGCAGCGCACTCTCTCGCAAAGCTTGAAGTTGTGGCGCGGGCAATCCCTTGGTCCAGCTGGTCCTGGAACATTGCATGATGCTCTGGGGAGGCTTCAGGAGGAGGGGGGCTAGTCCATTGACTTCGCTTAGGAGCCATGTGTTCTGGCATGCGGTGCTCTGCAGCAGTTCGCCTTCCGGGCTGAAAAAACTCCAATTTAGGTGAATGACGCTCCGAGGACACACCCCTTGATTGTAAGGGGCTGGTACCAGCGCTCAGGGAACCCTGTGGTGGGTGTGACAGGCGGGGTGGCACGAACAGCGACGATGGTGGCGGAACCGGAGAAGCGCTGGCTGCCTTCTCCTCACAGAGCTGGGACAGCGCCAAAATCGCACGTGGCCGCATTGCCAGAATCCGAGACGCGCGCATGAACTCGCCACGTATCTGTCAGGCGAGGTAAAGATGATTGCCTGCGACTCAAAGTCTGGAGTTACCTGGTATAAACCTTCCCTGGTAACACATCGCGCAACATTGAAATCAGTTTCGAAAGGATCCTGAACCGAAATGAATACGTCAGACGAAGCGATAAACACTGTCGACCCACCTCTATGCAAAAGCGGTTTCGTTCCCTAGCATCGTTGAACTTGGAATTCGAAAGCTAATGACAACTGTAAACGCCAAAGCCTTGACCGGGATATCTCTGACATACGTCATTTTGCCACCCTTTGCTTTCCTTCTTGAGTAATCCAGCACGTATTGAAGCAACACCAGTATTGTACGTGAAATCGCGAGAATAGAAACGGAAAAAGTCGATTAGACTACATGGGATATAATCAGGCTAGTTGGATAGTATGAAACATGTACACTTACAGCTCAGCAACGCTTTCTGTATTAGATGATTGCCAACGTTGGCATAGGAGTTCGATATCATCAAAGAACCTGCAAATAAATATACATAAAGTTTCCAGAGAGAATGGGAATTCTAACCATGTATTGTAACCACGGATATGTATTTCCTCCTGAATATATGATGAGTGCGGATGTGAGGCCGATGCTCGGTACTAACCTGGGAGATCGGGCGCAGTGGGGGCATCTGCTGAAGATTGGGAAGTATGGGAGGGTTCTTGACATGAACAAGGAAATATATGACAAGGAGAACATAGCCATAGGACGACAATGTCCCTTGGTATGGCGAATTGATTTTTCTGCGTCAAAATTGAGTAAGAAGCGCAATTTCGAATACATGAACGCGGACCTCCGCTTGCTCCAAACTTTGACTGGATTTCCTGGTTGAGTATGTGGCGTGATAAGGGAATACAAGATCACTTACGGAACAAGACAAGTGTGCGGACACGAGTAGGGTCGATCATGGCATAACACATCAGCAAGCGCGTGTTTTCCAGTGCAAGCCTGTTCTCGAAACCGATGTCACACGCAATGCCTGAAGGCAAGCCTGGAGAAGGGTCCAAGGACAGCTTGACGATCGGAATGCGCGCATGTGGCAGGGGCTTGACATGAAATTTGGTTTCTGGCGAGTGGTGATGAGAGGTGGAATGAGAGTTGTAGAGGAACGAGACAGACCACGTTCGAGGAGATCACCAAGCATAGTGACGAGGTCGGAAGCAGAGAGGCGTTCATCAGAGTCGATGAGGCAACAGAGGTCCATGTCTTTGGAGGGGCTTAACACTGGTTGTAGTGCTGGGAGGAATTTGGCTGACCTGAATTACGAAGACTGAAGCCGTTCGCAGTGCTTCCGAAAGAGAGAAGACGGCTGCTAGGCTCTATGGTACGGATTAAGCGTTCTAGTAGTTTCCTGACGTCCTCCTTGACTGCCATCTCTTCTGCAGTCGGGAGGAGTTGTATCACAAAGTCAAATAGGGCTTGAGAGAGTTCAACGATGAAGAAGCGGTTTTTGGAGGCATGTCTAGCGCGCTGATTCTGGGTGTGGACGTAGGGCAAGGTGTGAACACCAGAAGGAACAGCAATTGCCGCCTGTGCCATGCTGCGAGAAAGCCTGGCGGGGTCAAGATGGCGAACCAGGATGATGACCGCAGGAAGACGGGAGCGAAATCCGCGCGACGATCACCTTTGTGAGTGAGGCTGAATTCGACGACCGTTGGGCGGGGGAAGAACCCAGGCCAACTACCCGATTCGGAAGTGAGTACCGTAATGTAAAGTTATTGTAGTACTTCAGTCTACATCGCCCAACCGTTTCTTTACGTCCCAGATCAGGCGGAGCACGGAACGATGCGTTAGATGCGATGTACGCCGTTGCGTGCGAGATTTTCTGATGGCCACATGATTCCTTGTATTACCGTGGGGGATCAATTGAGATGTATTCGCAGCGAGCTATTAGTAAACGTTTCTACAGCATCTCGCTCGACACTAGTCACGTTTTAAAAGCTACGTATACTCACAGAGAATACGGAAAGTTTAGGAATGAGAAAAAGTGCAATACAAAACCGAGTTAGCGACCCAATGAAGCTTTCTGGAGAACTAGGAGCCGAAATCAGCGAACGATAATGCAATAACTCTAGCAAGGGTGACATACCCGTTTCGTAGCTGACTTCGTCTGCTGATGTAGCCTGAATCTCTAGTGCGATACCGACCAGGCTCCGCCTCAGTGCATCTCGTGAGGACGCAAACACCATCTTCTGTTTAATTTTGGCTTCATCCGGGGACCTAATGAAATCAAGTGGCACAGCTTCGATGAATGCCAGCACACAGTCGCATCGAACCGACGCCACTCACCACGCGATGAAGAAGATTTTGTTCCTCTTTCCTCCCTCCTCCTTCGTGAATTCAAGGTCATAGACTGCCCATCTGCATTCCTTCCCCGGCAAATCTTCCGTAAATTCGTCGTAGTCTTGGCTCGTAGACTGTTTCTCGACAACGATCTTGGTCAAGTCGTCGCTTAGCTTGAAGATGATGTACTTGGACTTTTTGCCCAACTTGAGGTTTTGGAAAGCCGTGAGACAATCGTCGGAGACCTGAACACCGGAAGCCTGCGAATCCCGTATCACTTGATCGTCAGAGACGTGCTGAACGACGTCGAGCTCACCATGATCAAGCGATAGATGGAGCTGGTTGCGATACCAATCGCGATCAAAGACTGATATGTATCAAAACGGAAATTGCCAAAGCTCCGACCTAACTTTGATTGCGTAAGCATGTCGTCCCTCTCCAAGGACACTGACTCGTTCAAGCGAGTGCTGCATCGCCAGGACTTTGCGTCATGGCACTCGCAGCCAGCAGCCAATGTCAATACACAGCTCGTATATGCCGTCGACTATCTCAAAGTGATTTGAATACTCCCATGTGCGCGACGGCGAGGCTGATTGTGCATTCAGTCCACCCCAAATCCAATGAGGTTGCAGGACATTGCAATCGTGACCAACACACCTTTGGACACGGACGCAGTGCTCCTCGAGAAATTCAAATCCCATGATCGCATCCAATACGACCCCAAAACGGATCTTTACTCCTACCGAGTAGGTCCCCGTAAGTTGTCGATGCGTATGGAAGGCTGAACTGTGCGAAGCACGACTTTAATTTTCGCAACAAAGTCGCCCTTTTGACAGAGATACAACGCCAGACTCGCAAAGGCGGTGGCATACCTGTCCGCGCGCTGAAGGAGTCCTGGAAAGAAGCACCGCAGGCGATCGAAGAGCTCGAGAAGGAGGGTGAAGTCCTCGTCACTCGCACCGTCAAAGATGGTCAATTGAGGATGGTGTTTTGGAATGAAATTAAACCCGACGAAGAGAGCGGAGGAAAGCCGGTCGAGAAGGGTAAAGTCATTCATGCATCACGCGATTCGGCTTATACACGTGTCTTAGAATTTCTTGATCTGTGGCATCAACTCAAGGTACCAAACGACGTTGATTTGCTTAAAGCACTTGCTTCAGGTATGTCCTCACCCAACCTCATGCGGAACGGTCCTTGCAGCTGCGCACAGAGGGGTTGCAGGCCACCACTGCAGAAACCCCAATACCCAAAGCACCAACTACCAAGAAAAAAGGGAAGCGTTCTGTCCCAAGGCAAAGACAAGTCAAGATCACGAACGTCCATTTGAAGGGGGAAATAGATTTATCTCGGGATTACCATTCTACTACCAAATAATACTCACGTCTACCTTACGAGTAATCGGGTATCAATGTACCTCGTCTACTTTCAATAAAACCTTTTTTCCGTACTTGCCACTGGCCAACTGTGAAATGGCAGCGATTATTTTGTCTCTTGCATCTGAATCAGACTCCTGACTTCCGATCACCAAAATCTCATGTTCAGGGCTACCGAGCTGCGCCAAGATCAGCCCACGAATACGAACACTATGTGGAAAGTATCACACTTGCCTTTCCTTGGCGCATAAGACCAGTGAGAGTATGCATCATCTCAAGGCGCTCATCGAACGTTTTCTGTTCATACCATCGTGTCTGCCAAAATCCGTGGCAAGTCAAGTTTTTGAATATGAAGAGCGACGTCGGCAGCGACAAGGGCTCTTTGGACATGGCACCGTATGACACTAGATGTGCGTTTTCGCCGAGCAAACGGGCCATCAGAGTCGTTGTTTTCCCTCCCACGCAATTAAGGCCTAATTTGACGCCCTACCAAAAACCTTGAAGCAGGGGTCCGCAAGGAACCATGGTCAACCTACCTCGCCTTGCGTCCAGGACGCAAAGGTAGCTTTGAAAGCCCTGTCCGACAGTTCGTCGTAGGTCGCAACATGGGTTGCACCCAATGCTTTCAGATGTGACTTCAGGGAGTCCACGTTGTCTCTGTGAAGCATCTCAGCTGCTTCGTCAACTCATGTATCAACTAGGCTTGCCTATCTCGAATGAAATTGATGGTTTTGAGACCTTTGGAGGCAGCAATCTGAATAACTGCTTGACCAACCTGCTTGCAACCATCAGCACGCCCAACGTCCCAAAAGAACATACGGACCGCGCTATTTGCCCCGTTTTGTACCACCCAGTCGCCTTCTTTCAACTGAACAAAGTCATGAAGCATATTATACGCCGTGGGCGGATTAACCTAAAAGACTTTCATCACTTTTGCGCACCTGGCACAGGAAGATGACACGTACAGTGAGAGTGGCAGCTTGCGCTGCGCTCAGGCCCGAGGACTCTATCTTGAGGACGTCCTCGACGTGGACATTCTTACTCGACGTCCAGCTTCCCGTTTGTGGTTTCGTCATGACCACCCAGTCCTTCTCCTTCGGATGTGTGACCCCGTCGCCAACGGAAACAACTTCTGCTACTCCTTCGTTCCCCGCGACAAATACTGAGGACCCATCGGACGACAAGTCCGTGTTTGGCAAAGGTCTGGCTGGATAGACACCTTCTATGACATTGATGTCAGCCGGGTTGATGGGGGAAAGCAGAAAACGGACGTTCGCGGTTTTTGGTGTTGGGGGAGGAAGATCCGGGAAGGTAACCACAGAGAGAACAGAAGACGGGTCGGCGTTTTTACTGTACACTATGGCTCTTTGACTTGGACGAACAGTGGATGTTCGGAATGTGCGCACTACGACGTAGCTGCCGCGCTGGAGCAAAAGTCGACCGGGGACAACAGTCGGAATCATGGTTGTCCGAAACCGGGCGTACACTCGGGAATACCGCAACAAAGACTGGAATGCGGTACCGCTGATAAAAATTTCAACCGTAAAACAGACCGTACTTACTAGATACAATTGATACGACGGAATGCCGCAACCTGAACCTAGGCATACAACCTATGAATCGTAACAGAATGGCAGCACATAGATATAAAATGAACATGCATCATATATGCAAAGGGTGATGATCGTGCAGTGCATAACATAGTTTGGGACGTCTACAGCAAGTATCTTGCTGACAGTCAGAACACAAAAGAATGTCATGTCCAAGAGTTAGTGAATATCGTGAAATGGAACTGAGCTAATAAGCGTGGTATACGTGATAAATAGCGAAGACATTATGTGTCATTAACTCGCCTAGCGGTAAGCGTTATGCTGGAACCATCGGTCTTCTTGAGCGTTTCTGGGGTGCAGGTGCCGTGGCATTCTCTTTTCCCTCTGCTTCGCTTGTCGTTGAAGTGACACTAAGCCGTCGACCGGACAACTTGGTTTTAGATTCCACGTTTGCACTGGACGCTCGACGCAATGGGCCAGAAACGGGTGGTCTGGTATTCGCAGCCCTCACGCCGTGTTTTCGTTTAATCTGAAATAAGGAGACAACGTAAACGTTCGGGCTCCACTCCAAGGAGTTGATACGCACCAGTTCAAGTTCTTGTTGCTTTGATTCTAGTGCGATATTAAGGCCACCAATATCCTCCTTGTCTTGATCAACTTGCTTGTTCAGTTGAACAACCGTAACTTCCAGAGCCGCGCTATCTTTTTGCAATTGGTGGATATGGGTACGGAGTCGAACATTTTCTGAGGAGAAGTCATCTCGCTCTGCTCCGACGTCCCTCTTCTCCCGTTCAAGCTGCGAAATTTGGTCATGCAGGCGGGAGAGAGCTTCCCTATTCGCCTCGTTGTCGCCCGCCGTCTGTGCAAGGGAATTGCGCTCTGCTTCGACGTCCTCCTTCTCCCGCTCAAGTTGCGAAATTTGGTCATGCAGGCGGCGGACAGCCACCCTATTCGCCTCGTTGTCGCCCACCGTCTGTGCGAGAGAGTCGCGCTCCGCTTCGACGTCCTTCTTCTCCCGTTCCAGCTGCGAGATTTGTCGATGTAGCTGACGCAGTGCTTCTCCGCTGGCCTCGTCCATGATGCTCCTCTCCATGCTTTCCTGATGGCTATTCTCCACCTCGTGCTCCAAGTAACGGCACATCTTCTCCAAGTCTAAAGCCTTCTTCTTCCACGAGCGGATTATGCTCTGGTGTTTGTCATTGTCTTTCTCGGTGGCCTCGAGACGGGCCGTCAGAACCTCGACTAGCTCGTCACGGGCGGCCAGATCGATCTCGAACTGGGCACACATCTCTCGTTGCAATGCGAGTTGGGTGCGGAGGGACAAAATGATGTCCTCCTCACGAGATGCAGTGCGCGAATGTGTACTGGGTGGAGGAGTGGGGGGTGTCTGATGGGTGTAGTAAGTTGTGGCATCTGCATGAAAAGGGTCGGGTGGGGACTGAACGTCCGGATGATCCGAGTCCCCATCGTTTCCTTCCCGTGGCTTGAGTGCGCTGCTGATTCTGGACCACATTGGAGTGGTTGAATCTTGAGCTCAGGTATGACGTTCGGCGTTGATTAAGACTGACTTGCTTGTTTGTCGCTCGGAGTCTCGGAGTAGGGTCACGTGAAGAACGAACTTGACGCGTACAGATCACGTGCATGGATATCTCAGCCAAGGTAGTACAACCTCTATTCTTCTCAATACACATACATACACCGTTGTGCCAAATAACTTCCTCTAAAGCTTGGGACTTCCAACAAACGAAACACCCTGGCGCGAGTTGAGTGAACACTAGAGCGGATCAGACACAACTTACCGTCTCAATGTTCTTCTGAAGTTCAGGCAGTGCTGAATCGATAAGGGCTTTCTCTCCAGCGGTAATCTTCCCAATACTGCCAATCTTCTCCACACCGTTTGACTGTATCAAAGTCAGGTCAATGCACCAAAGTCACTTGAACGATAACGAGCATACCCCGAGCGAGACGACGGCAGAAAAGTAATCTATCTCTTTACTGAGCTCCTTCTTGAGGGCCTCACCCCCAACTTTATCTGCGGCGAGGTTAACAAAGGTTGGCGCAGTCAAGCCTTTCTCGCCCTTCAGGGCCCGGATGACCTTGCTGGCGAATTCTGCGCCAGCATAGGCCATTGAGAGAGTAGCCGAACCAGCACCATCTTTAGCCTTGACCACTTCGTCACCGCCAAATTGGACGCGCTTAACGAGCTCCGCAATTTTTTCGTCTGTGAAACCGGTAGGGAGAGGATGCGAGGACTGTGAAAGGAGAGGAACGATCTGGTGTGGAGTACTCGTCAGTAACCAAGGATCCGACCAGATTTTTGGTACAGACAGTAATGCCACTGTGACCGCCTACAACAGGCACAGCGACAGAAAGAGCCAAGGAGCGGTCCCCCAAGATCTCCGAGACGAATGTGGAGGCACGAACGACATCCAATGTCGTGACACCGAATATCCTACGGTCAGGATGAGGAATATTCAAAACAATATCTGATCCGACACTACCTCCTAGGGTCGAGTACGCCATGTTTCTTGAAAATCTCGACGACAATGGGGACCGTGGAGTTCACAGGGTTAGAAATGACAAGCACGTATGCTTTTGGAGCGGTCGTTGCGATGCCCGTAGCAAGATCGCGCACGATCCCAGCATTGATCTACGGTGCCCTCAGTAGTGGGTGGTGTATAAATGAAAGCGGTCACACCTTGAAGAGGTCGTCACTTGGGGGTTTCCAATGGTATTAGGGTTACCGGTCAGATTCATTCCAGAGTACGCACCGTGTCATCTAAAGAGGTTTGTTGGCATCGGTTACAAAAAAAGGAACAAACTGACTTACTCCTGGTTTCCTTGGTACACCTGCGGGGATGACCACAACGTCCGCTCCAGTGAGAGCCTTCTTGAGCCCGTCGTCTGGGGGAAGGTATCCCTCTACCTTTGCCGGGGTTGCAATGTGAGACAAATCTGCCGCGACTCCTGGGGTGTTGACGATATCGTAGAGGCTGAGCTATCAAGCGTGCATCAAAGGAAGCAACGGCGAGAATGGCTGATCGGATGGTATACCTCGGTCACAGCAGGGTTCATCTTGAGCAGAAGAGACAAAGGCTGGCCGATACCGCCTGGTCGTTTCTGGTCAGCGATCGTTTGGAACAGTTGAGTGGAAGAGTACCTGCGGCGCCGAGAACGACAGCTTTCACCATGTTGATCAGAGAGTGTATGAAGGATACGACGACTGTGGACAAATTTCAATCTTTATCACTATCGGGACACGGTTACTTCCGAATCATTCACATCTCGGAGCAGTTCGGGACCCGGAATCCGCAAGAATGGAACGTGTTAACGTCAAAGTACTGCGTAGAATTACAGAAATTACAGCTCATCTCCTCTTTCGACCTTGTCTCTGCCTGCTGCCTGATCGGCTTTGTGCGAACCCCAACTCCATGTCTTTTTCGCGGCATCTCCACACTCACTTGTTGCAGATCCCGAGTGTCCACTCAAAACCTGTCGCGGAGATGCTTCGTAAGTAGATCAACATGAGGAACCGAGCATACCTCGAGAATTCGAGCAATCTTCTCCTCCGCAGCCTCTACGGAGCCGTTAACAATATCCTTGAGCCTCGCGTAGATGCTTTGGGCCCAAGTGGAGGTTTGCACCCAGCGAATACGGGTCTCCTCTACAAAGACATTGAGAGAAAGCGAAGGAGAAGTGCTTCTGACTCACGTAGCAACCCAGGTCTTGTGGTCGGGAGTGCGTGCTCGCTGATACCCCTCTCGCGCAGGTAGGCCCGTAAGCGGGCATCTGGCCATACAAGATAGGATGCAGCTTTTGCAGACGCGTCGGTATACCTTTATAATAATCAGCTACCGGCGGGTACAGAACCGTCCCAATCTCACTTGCTATTTATCAATTCAACAAGGTCCTTGCGGCTCTTAACATCGCTTCTGTTCTCGAGATAACCGTGTTCGTAAAGCCACTCGCGGATGTCCGAGTCGTTCCATGCCGCCCATACGCTATCCGTCGCGGAGAGGTAGTGTTCCCTGTTAGGTTGAAGGTAAAGTCTAGGCCATTGAAGATTAGTTGACACTTACTCGAGCATCTTGATTAACTCGTCGCGACTCCTTTCGGCATCGCTCTTCATGAAACCATGATCAACAAGCCACGCTTTCAGCTCAGAGTGGGACCACGTATTCCAGACGCTGTCTGCGCTATTAAAATAGTACCTTTTCATTTCACCGAGGAGGCTCGACCGAGCAAGCGTGTCGGTCGGTTTCAAGAGATTGTGAGCAATGAGCCATTCCCGCTGGAATCATGTTAGGAAAGGCATCTGACGAGTCTTTGTGCTTACAATGTACGAATCGCTCCAGCTCTCCCACACAGCAGAAGTCGTCTTGCGATAATAGTCATTAGCGAGCCTTGTCAACTCGTCTCTGGTACTGGCGCTTTTTGCTTCAACGACACCGTGTTCTTCGAGCCAGTTTCTTAGATGGCTCTCATCCCAGGCTGAGTAAACGTAGTCTTTTGAGTCATCGAATGCGCGAGCAACCTCGTGCGTCGCCTGAGCTACCACGCTGCTGACGCATTGGGAAGCGGAGTGCGCTGCGTCGGTGGCACTGGCATACGCTGATGAGGCAGATGCGGACGCGAAGGAGGAGTAAAGTGCGGCTGCGTCTGTGTACGCACGGTACTTGTTCTTGGCCAGCATGACAAGCTGCTCGCGGGGACCCGAGGGGGAGACAACGCCCTGCTCGAGCAAGAAAACTCGGAGTCTGCTGTCGTCCCAGTGGTCAAAGGAGTCGTCCTTGATATGCTGGAACGCACGCTGCGCTCTGTTGAACTGATCGAGCGACCATAGACGACCAGACTCGGCATATGCCTCGAGCGTGCTGTGCCAGTTAGCCTCGACGAGATCATGGAGGTGGGGCTTGTCAAAGGAAGGGGGTACGTTGATGTTGTGTCGTTCGAGCCAAGTGCGTAGCTCGACGTCAGACCATTTGGCGTACTCTGGCTGGGAGGAGAACCAGCTGGATGCGTGCACGAGACTACTAACAAGCAGAACGAGATAATAACTGAGCAACATGATGATTGTATGAAAGAGAAAAGAAGTTGGTCGGTTCAGAGGTTTATTTAATAGGAGCCAAGATGATGTCACATCTCCAAATATGGGTCGTGTAGCAGGTTGCTCGAGCCTCCATGACCAGCACGTTCAACAAGTTCACCTTGTACGAGAACAAGCTACGCTTCTTCATCATCGCGTCCAATGCATCCGACTCGCGTCACCGCATCATAAAAATCGATCGCACATCTCAACTCGACTTGGAAGTCGTCGAAGATGACACCGATTACAGCGGAAAACAGATGAGCGCCATGCTAAGGATGCTTGATGATGGAAACAAGGGATCCGGTGGCATAGGAAAAGACAGACAGATATCTGGAATTGCAGGCCAGCAGTTCTTGCCCTTGCTGCGTCAGCCTCGTCTGAAATCACGTTGGCAGGCTTTGTCAAGTTCACCGCAGGGTGGTACATGATCGTGATTTCCAAACGTTCCGTCGTCGCCCTTCTCGGTGGTCACTATCTATATCATTGCGAAAGCACCGACATAATACCCGTCTGTGCCAACCACAAGATAGAGAAACCGGCCGAGGAACAACGTTTGCTCAACATCTTCAAGCAAGTTGACCTGTCGAAAAACTTTTACTTCAGGTACGCTCCTTTGCAGGGGCAATATCATAGTGCTCAGAACAGCGACAGTTATTCGTACGATGTTACGTCGACCCTCCAGGACAACCTTACGAAGCCATACCGATTTCGGAATTCCTCATGGCCATTCAACGATCGTTATGTTTGGAACTTTCACATGTTGTCGCACCCCTTTACGGATACACCTCCAAGAGGCATTCATGGCTGGTTGATCCCGCTCATTCACGGTCACGTCGACCAAGCTAGTGGGTGTCTTTTACACTGTTTCAGTCAACACCAACCCTCTTCATAGAACTGAATGTTCTTGGTCGTGTTGTCTTTGTTACCCTGATTGCTCGCCGCTCTCGTCATTATGCAGGCGCCAGGTATTTAACTAGAGGTGTTAATGAAGAGGTCAGAATTTAGCAGTTTCCCAGCCACCTCTTCTCACCGTTCCCTAGGGATATGTCGCGAACGAGGTCGAGACGGAGCAAATCGTCTCAGAAACATTAACTACCCCATTTTACTTTCCTTCTGAGCGAGGGCATTCCCGCCAACCGAGTCCACGGTATACCAGTTATGTCCAAGTATGGTGTGATTTATATTCACCTCCATCCCTTTGACGACCATATTACAGTACCGAGGGAGCATTCCCATTTACTGGACACAAGACACCACCACCATGAATCCCCGTCCTCCTATTGAAAGTCAGTTCCAGCGCTTTAATTACTCGGCCCCGTTTTTCTCACAGCACGCTTGCCAGTCAACGTGATTGACCCCTTTTATACTGCTGCCTCTCGCCATTTCAACGACCTGTTTGCTCGTTATGGAGCACCCATCTTCATTCTTAACCTTATCAAGAAGCGAGAGCCTATACCCAGAGAATCGAAACTTTTGGACGAGTACACCCAGTGTGTGCGCTACTTGAACCAATTCTTGCCGGAGGACAAGAAAATGGAGTATCGTGCTTGGGATATGTCAAGGGCATACAAAGAGTAGGTCTTATCACATCAAAGTGATTGTCTTCTTCACCTGATCCTCTGCAGGAAGACACAGGATGTCATCAGTTATTTGGAGGACATGGCTGAGGAATCGATCCAAATGACAAAGTTTTTTCACACAGGACCGGAGCCGTTTTCTCACTGTTTCCGGACTGTATCGTAAGTACACGTCGTGGGCCTCACTCTGGCTCAGGTGCTGATTTGATGCTTTGCAGAGAGAGGGATACCCTCTCATGTCGAGATGACATTCTTTTACAAAATGGCATATGTCGAATGAATTGTGTAGATTGTCTGGATCGTACAAACGCCGCTCAATTCGTGTTCGGAAAGCGAGCTTTCGGTCACCAGCTTTATGCGCTAGGAGTAGTGGGAAATCCGAATCTCTCGTTTGACTCGGATGCTGTCAACATGTTGACAGAGATGTATCACGATCACGGCGACAGTACGCATACCATTCATACTATCTTTCCCGCTCCCTCACTTTTCCTGTCAGCCATCGCTCTTCAGTATACAGGGAGCGCACTTGTCAACCGCGTCGAGACTTATCGGCGTATGCCTCATTGGAATAGCCATTCTCGTGACATCATCGAAAACATTCGGCGCTTCTACACCAATTCGTTATTAGGTTTGTCCCCACGTGTCACGCAGAGCTCATACTCACGGACATAGATGCGGACAAACAAACGGCAATCAATTTATTCCTCGGTGTTCATGAACACTACGGACAAGGCGTCCGATCGCGAGGCAATTACCAGCAATGGTACCAAGCCCGCAACTTGGAAACGGCATACGACTTTGATGAATGCTTGCTCGCGTTGCATGATTTCGTCACGCATAGGGGTGATTTCTGGTCCGAGTACTACAGGCCACTTTTGTTCACTTCCTTGGGCAAGCATTTTGCGTTTTGTATGAACAGCCTCAAAGCGCCCGGGTGGGTTTCATCGTCGTTTCAACTAGGCAGCAAATGGGCTCACTTTACCATAGCAAGTTTATCCATGGTGGCCGCTATAGTCCCTTCTTGCCTATAAATCCACATGCAGTGCATCAGCCTAGGTTTGGATCTGGTTTGATTCTCCCTTTCTCTCGCTGATCCTCATTGGCAATAGGTTGATGGCGGGGGTTAGACGCTGGATCGGCAATCAAACTCCACCTCACAGCGACAGCGTGAAAAAGTTCATGCATTCTACAAACGTGGATCCCAGATCCCAGGCGCTGAGCAAATCGGAAACGCATATTCAGACCACTGGGGCGCTGGCAAGTCAGCTTCTCAATCCACAGGTACCTCAGGAAGAGTTACAGGAGTACCGTAGGCAAGTAAATTTTTACACGTAAGAAACCAATCTGATGGGTTTTCTAGGTACATTGATCAAGATCAGCTCATCAACGACGCCATGCAGAGTGAAGCGGAAACAACGGATCAATTGCTCTACGTGAAGTGTATCGAGAAGAATACTGGAAAAGGCAAGTTACTTCTAGACAGCGGGATTGTGGAGCTCTACGAGAGATATATGCTTTCCGCGTCTGGTGACAACCAGACGGTAGCAGATACTTACAGCTATACAAAATGGCTTACAGGGATAGTCCCAATGTAAATTCTACCCGAAAACACATTCCCTCACAGCAGTCCTACTCAATGAATACCTCCCTCTAGACCAATATAGAACATAGAACACGATAGAGACTTTCTAGGCCTCCCAGTACCATGTTTGATATGAGTCCGTTGGTTGCTGGGTTTTAACGAAGTTGAAGTCTACACTCCCAAAGGTCCTGCACCTGCCGTTTCGGCCGATCAGAGTCCAGGATGATCGACGCTGTAAAGATCCTGGAGCATTTGCTGCAGCAGCCCTTCTTCCTAGTTGCGGAAACTGGATGTAGTTATTTGTTTCGTCGCTCGCTGTCCTCAAAGTTTTGGACACCCAGACAGAGAGGATTCATCAAAGTCAATCACTGACGACGGATATTGATTAGGAAACGGTACCTAACACATATAAAAATGATTTTGCAAAAACAATCCGACCTGCCTGGCTCGAACAGGCGACCTCAAGATGATTTTATCCATTACAGTCTCGCGCTCTTCCAACTGAGCTAAGGTCGGTTCGCTTCTATTGAAGCGGTTGGCATTTGGAATGATTTCTCGTCGGAATGAAATCCTCGCGTCCGTAGATGTTGCAGAATAACCATGTACCTAAGCAGTACTACTAAAAGTATGCACCCAAATATTGTACACCTCCCTCACAGTCTGCTCTCTAGTAATACAGCCTCCCGCCTCCATCCCAGCGTACCCTGCCCAAACGCAGCCTCGAGCGCTTCGTCGATCGTCCGCACGAAATAAAATTGCGTTTCGCGTCGGACTTCAGGAGAGACGTCGTGTTCGACATCTTTTCTGTTAGCCCACGGAAGAATAACTTTGCGGATTTGCGCCCGATGGGCACCGAGGACTTTCATCCGAATTCCGCCAACGGGCGTTACTCGCCCGCGAAGGGTGATCTGCTGGGAGATTAGATGGGTACGTGCGTATGTCATGCACCATGACTAACCTCGCCAGTCATTGCAATGTCCTTTGGAACGGTTGCGCCACTAAGCAATGATACGAATGCACATGTCTGAATACAATGAGTAACCACGACCAGCGAAGCCTGAATAAGACTTCACCATTGCAATGCCTGCGCTGGGACCATCCTTCTTCTGGGCACCTGCCGGGAGATGAAGATGAATATCAATAGGATCGGGGACCTTGAGAGGATCGATGCCCCGGCCAGCTGTGATCCCCAATTCAAATGCGTGGGCCTTCACCCAGCTCAGGGCGATCTCCCCACTCTCCTTGATGACATCACCCAGACTACCTGTCAGTTTCAGCCTCCCGGAACCTGGGACGGCTGTGCTCTCAACAGGCAAGATGCCGCCTTCCCCCATGCCGGTGACGACGAGCCCGTAAACGACCCCGCGCTTCTCTTCTCGTTCTCGTTCCTCTCCGTCCCACCGAGGCACGCCCAGGATCTTCTCGAGTTCGCCCTCCTCGACAATACTGCGCCAGGATATATGGTTCTCTCCCTCGCCTCCGTTAGTATCAAGGTACTCTGCCCATTCCACAGCTTTGAACCGGACAACTGCACCGATCGCACGCTCAAGACTCCGCACACCTGCTTCGCGTGTGTACACTACAGCAATGTGTAACAGGGCGTCATCCGTGATCTGGAGCTGAGAAGACGACAATCCATTTGCTTGAATTTGTTTCGGTAGGAGGAACCGCCGTGCGATGTGCATCTTCTCGTCGTAGGTATACCCTGACAGCTCGACGACTTCACATCGATCTAGTAACGGAGCAGAAATTGTCTCGAGTGTATTCGAGGTGCAGATGAAGAGCACCTGACTGAGATCGACGGGGACATTGATATAGTGGTCCTAAAGGTCGCTGATGAGTAACTACCTACAACATCAAGATGTCTGATACTTGCATTAAACGAGTGGTTTTGTTCGGGGTCGAGCACCTCAAGCAAAGCAGCTGATGGATCACCGTGGAAGTTGCTGTGACCGACTTTGTCGATTTCGTCCCTAGCAAACGAAGATTGGTCAGTCAGCACCCTTCGATTATCACGACGGCA
Organism: Boletus tylopilopsis; assembly: GCA_038093875.1. Classification (NCBI taxonomy): domain Eukaryota; kingdom Fungi; phylum Basidiomycota; class Agaricomycetes; order Boletales; family Boletaceae; genus Boletus; species Boletus tylopilopsis. Next base: position 1,117 of record JBBPTB010000535.1, on the reverse strand, counting down.
AGAACCCACAGCAATATGACAGGATCACTCCTCCCAGCTTTTCGAAGCGCCTGGACGATCATGCCAGGACCTGATGCAACATATGTTCTCCGGTGTCCTCTGTGTTGCTCTACCTCAGCTCCGTATTCCTATAAACAGGAAAATAGCTACCTAATCTCAGCCTCGTCGCGCACACCACCGAGGGATATCCGCTGAAAAGGTCGATCCAGTGCCTTTGCGATCGATTGACCCAGTGAGGTCTTTCCTGTCCCAGGAGGACCAACAAACCTACAAGTTCCGTTGATTCAATTCAACATTTAAATGAGCATTGATACTTGCAATAATATTGGACCTTTCACACCCTTCCGCTTCTTCGATGACAACGCTTTCGGTGATTCAATAGGAATTGGATCCTGTCGCAAGACAGCACTACCACGGGGAACCAGTGCACGGTCGGGATTGGAGCGATCTGTATCTAGCTTATCCACCGAGTCCTCAATTGCTGTTATTCGATTCGACGACGTAGCTGCATCCGCAATCGCGTGCAGTCGGACGACTGCAAGGAATTCTATGAGACGGCGCTTGATTTGGTCGAGACCATAGTGATCTGCATCGAGCTGGGCACTGTGAATTTATTTGTGGGAAAAGTGGCAGCTTGACGGGGCCGGATGGTATGGCACTGGGACGACAACTTACCGAGCTTTGGCCAAAAACCCTGAGTCCATAAGTGCGTCCCGAGGGGTCGAAACCAGTGCAGATGGCCACGGAATACTCGTCAACCATTCAAGCTAGACTCCATGTCAGTTTTTGGAACCCCTGCGTATCGCAGCTACTCACATATGTCCTGATGACACCGTTCTCGACGCTGCCCTGGGGAATGCGCTTCAATCTCCTCCATTCGCGAACACCGACTTTTCTCTCCTCACTTCCCACGTCAAGGGCTTCAATCTTCTTTCGAAGGTCCGCAAGGTCATCCACATCGGCCTGTTCATCGTCATCCAACTCATTTCCCGGGTTCCCTGTTCCAAAACCGGTCCCACCAGTGGTTCCGATTTGTCCAGGAGTCGTATTATTCAAGCTGCGGAGTTCCCGCTGAATGGCTGCGAGTTGCTGACGGAGGAAATACTCTTTCTGTTGG